>VZTB01015554.1:0-29310 GCA_013397245.1 Thryothorus ludovicianus | reverse complement strand
TAATAATAAAGATAATAATAATAATATAAAAATAGCAATTTTTTTTCCTAATGCACTCATGCCAGGCAGCCTCTCCTGGACAGTTAAAGGTTTCCAGTGCCGATATTTCGATATTTCCAAGGAATCTGTGAATTCCAATGGAGCAGCAGCCCGAGCATCGTGGGCTCAGCAGACCCTGGAAGGTGATGACAGCTCTCAAGGAGTTGATAAACGCCATTCCTCAGGAAGATAAATGTAAAGCAAACCCTCAAACCTCTGGCAATTTATTCCGGAGCCCAATTATTTTACACCAGCGTCTGAAATTTAAAGGGAGGGGGGATTTTCTAAAGAGCAGCGAGGACTTGGGCTCGGATTTTATTGACAAACACTGAGAGAGGAGAGATGGAAAACGCCAAAGTGAAAGAAAGGAGGCTGGGAGGAAGGCATTCAAATTCCCTCCTTGTGCGGGTCCTGCCTCCTGCTTGGCCGCCCAAAATCCAAGAAAATCCCGAATTTTCCCCAACGGTGGCTTTGAAAGACGCGCAGGACAGGATGGATTTCAGAGCTGACAGCTCCAGCAGAACGAGCTCCACACCAACGTGGGCTCCTGCTCCCAGATTCCCAGATTTGGGAGCCCAGGGCTCCCACTTTGGTGGGAAATTATTTTGCCACGGGTTGGGAAAGAGCAAACATTTATTTGCAGGAAAACTTCCCCCAGAGAAAAAGCCCACCCCATTAATAAAGTGGTCTTGAGAAAGATATTCTTAATCATAAGCAGGATAACTTTGGGATACACAGCTTCAGAGCTGGGATATCAGGAATGGAAGTGGGAATTATGAAGACATGCAGAGATATCCCCGAGTGTGTCTCGAGCCAGGACAACACGTTTGATGAAATCAAGGAAATTACAGCACAAATAAATCTGGCCCACGGGGAGGATCCATGGAAAATCTCCCACTGGTGCTGAAACGCTGGGAAGTTCTACTTGGATATAAAATACACCATCCAAACATCCTCTAATTTGTCCTGGGCTGGTTTTTACTATTAAAAAAAAAATAAAAATAAAAATCTCGGGCTCCACTTGTCCATGAGAGCCCGTGAGGAAAGCTGTGGCACCTTGCCTTGAAGGGGAACGCTGCAGCACAGAACACTTCCATAACCCAGGCAGCAAATCCCCCAAAATCCCTCTCCTGCAGCGCTATCCCAACCAGCACAGCAGCTCGATCTCAGCTCAAACGCGCTTTTTACTGACTCCCCGAGGGGACAGTTTTATTTCTGTATAACTGCTCACACAAACGCACAAGCGCCCATGCAGCCACCACGTGAGGCTCAGCCGGGGGAGCTGTGGGAATTGATAAACTCAATTCTGGGATCTCCTGCCCAAGCAGGACCACATCTAAGGCAGGAACGTCTCGCTGCGATTTCGAGAAGGAGCATGTGATGGAGAATCGCTCTCTCCGCATAGTTTGAAGTTCTCTCATACCAAAGTCTCCCCTTGCCGGGCTCTTGTGGAGGCTCAAAGAGGTGAGAGCTCCTGGCTTTGATTCATGCACATTTCGGCCACGCGTTGTCTGAAACCTTTTAGACATTCAAAATTTTTTTAATTTTTTTTTTTATTTCCCTCCCCTCCATCAGCATCCTGATGACTCACTTGGAGTGCCTGCACACAAAAGCGCACAAAACCCCCTGGAGCTACGACTTTCAGTAAAAATGTTTGGAGTATGTGTCAACGACTGCAGAATGGGCGCATTAAAATTTGTTACAAGAGTCTGGGCAAGATTTCTGACTGAGAAACACTTGCTACTACCCGAAATATTTTGGGATATTTTCACTGGGAAAATTTGTAGCGCGTTATCATCCCCAGCATCTGCCTAGGGAAGGGAAATTTCGTCATTCCCAGCGATGTTCCAATTCGTTCAGCTGCGAGCATGAAAAGTGGGAGTTTTGTTTGGCCAAGGCTGTGCTGAATTTCAGCGTTTTTATTCCACGTCAGCTGCTCAGACCTCAGCAGTTCCCCAAAAGGTGCTGAGCTCTTTGCTTGGGAAGCGTTTGTGTCCGGGAAGGCACCGCTGCCCCACAAACACCACAGAAAATGCGATTTTCTCCACCTCACCCCTTCGTTCAGTGTCACAGAGCAGGACAAAGACTTCCCGAATTAGTATATTTCTAATTATTTTTTATTTGGTATGCACCAAGTGCAGTTTTTATACTGTCAATAGGGTGTTCTCCCAAATTCCAGCTGAATATGTTGTCACAGGGTATATTTTCCTAAAATCCACATTTCTGCTCCACAGGGATCTGTTTTCCAAATATCCACCCTATTTCTTTATTATAACACCCAAATTCTCTGCAGATTTAACCACCCTATTTTCTAACTAATTATTTTTCCCCTGACATATTAACACTTCAAACTAATGGGACTTCCAGCAAAAATTAACATTTATGCCCTGATTTATATTTTATCTATTTTATTGTAATATTGGTAAGAATGGAAATAGAGAAATAGCCACATGACGGATGTAAATTTTACTTTTCTTGGCATAAAAACCTTATTTATGATTGCCCAAAAACTGCCACACGTGAAAATATTTCTTAGCCCAACTGTGCCTCCAGCAAATATTTATGGAAAAAGTTCAGTTCCGAACTAGGGCTGATGCATTACTTTTGTTTCCTGCCAGTACTGTATCTAATACTGGGGCTGTTTAGACCTTAGGTCATGGAAAGGAGAGAAAAGGAGATATTTCCATATCAATGGAACACTCTCCTCAGGAGTCAGGCACCGGGAACAATATTTGCATCTCCAGTTTGTTAACAGCACGGGCAAAACCGCCGGTGGAAATTCTTAAATTAGGGTTTAATGTGATGGTCTGTGTCTGCAAAAGAGAAACAAAAAGCCACCACGAACCCCATGTGCTCAGGAGAGCCTGGGTCTGTGTAAATATCACCGTAAATCACCAGGACCTGAACCCCTTTAGGCTGGGCAGAGAATGAACTCCTGGGAGAAAAACCCAAGGAACTCCTGGGATAAAAACCCAACAAACTCCTGGGATAAAAACCCAACAAACTCCTGGGATAAAAACCCAACGAACTCCTGGGATTAAAAACCCAACAAAATCCTGGGATTAAAACCCAACAAACTCCTGGGATAAAAACCCAACGAACTCCTGGGATTAAAACCCAACAAACTCCTGGGATTAAAACCCAACAAACTCCTGGGATAAAAACCCAACGAACTCCTGGGATAAAAACCCAAGGAACTCCTGGGATAAAAACCCAAGGAACTCCTGGGATAAAAACCCAACAAACTCCTGGGATAAAACCCAACAAACTCCTGGGATAAAAACCCAACAAACTCCTGGGAGAAAAACCCAACAAACTCCTGGGATTAAAAAAACCCAAAACGTAGCCAGAGCTGTCCCCTTGCAACCCTCCCGGGCTTCCAGAGGGAAATGAGGCAGCCAGATGGAAGAAGATTGCTCAAAAAGCACTAAATTCATTATATCGTTGAAGAAATCACTATTCCGTAGAGGCACAGCATCTCGAATAAACCTCAGCAGATAAACATCTCCCTAACCCGGCCAGCTCAGTCTGGGATCTCAGGGATCTCGTAAAAGATCCCAGCTACAGCAGAGCTCTTTCCTAACCCACATCTGTTCACAGCTCTCCAGAAGCTGTAATTCCTTCTCTTGCCCCGTGGCTATTCCTGATACACATCTAACTTCTTCTCTTTGGCTTCCAGAACATCTTGTGATAATGAGTCGTGTGTGGAATATTTGTGTTGTGCTACAAAAACAAATTCCTTTTGGCCATTTCCAACCCACCACTCATCTCTTGGCCACCTTTATTTATGAAGTATTTCTTGCTGAAGTAGGACTGAACCCACTATTCCAGCTGACATCACAGCATCACCGTTTAATATTTTGTTTTCTGCACAGCCCTTATACAGGCTAACATTTTAAAAAAGAGATTGAAATCCTGACTGCTGAACCCATTAAACTGCCCTCAATAATGCTTGCATATTTTTTCACACTTAAGAGCTCACTGGAAAAATAAAACCAGAGACCTTTCTGTGGAACCATATATCGATGGAATTGCTAACATATTTGCTATCACTAGTTGTATTTAAAGATGTTGCTAGAAGGAAAACAAAAATCAGAGTCTTTCACAAAAGGGAACTGATTTCTGTAGCACCTTTGTCTTCCATATCGTGCTCGTCTTAGGACCAAAAACCAACAGCAGCTCAAGGAAACACAGTATTTCTGAAGTTATGGCCACAAATTCAGGAAAATAAATAGAGAATTATGGGACTGTACATTGCCAGTGGTTTCTGAAATCCCTTAATTGGGTGATTTTATGTAGTGCCAAGAACGCAGCTAAAATTTAACTTTCAAAGCACGAGTTCAGGGCCCAGTGCTCAGAGTGATGAGCACACTTAGGTTCTACAAAAGCCACTGTGGACTATAGCACTTAATAAAAATCAGGCCCCATGTTGTTTATTTAATTTATTTTTAAAAGATTTTCTTTGCTTTAGTCCACTAACAACTAATTAAACTGCCTCCAGATTAAGAGGCCGAGCCAAGAATTACAGGATATACCACATGCTTTCTCAAGGCAAATATTTACAGTTGTTTGTTGGGTTGATGTCTTTGACATCCATCTTCTACACATAGGCCACGAAAAAAAAAATAAAAATGCAACATCACAAAAATCACCACATGACACGATGTGAAAGATTTGCTTTTTGAAAAGCAAGATGTATTCAACGCCAGCTTTGCAAATTGTTTTGCAGATGCTATTTCTATAATGCTGGCATGGCTCCTCCGTGTGAGGGGGGCCGGGGGGAGAGCAACATAAAAGACTCAGATCAAAGATTCTTTTTTGGTAGGCAAAGGCTTCTGGCTCCTTTTTCCTAATAGGAAAAGTTTGTGATATCAGAGGAGACCGCCCATCAAGCAGGGATGTGCGGCGCAGCTTTCGCGCTCCCTTTATCCCCTCACTGCCTCTCCCCCGGTGCTCCGGGGGCCTCGGCGGGATGGAGCACAGGGAAAACGCTGCACAAACACAGCCTGGGGGATTTGTTTGGCATTTCTGTGTCACAAACCCCGGGGCAGGCCGGCCTCAGCCAGGCTGATCTGCTGAGAGGCTCTGAGGCCTGTTGGGAATCGGGAATTTATGCTCGAGCGTCATGAGGGGAAAAAATTGTCATGAGGGACAAAAAGGAATTCCTGAGCCTTCCAAACCTCTGCTCATCCCTGGATGCAGCCAGGACTGGCTCCTGGGGGAGAATCAGGGGATGGAATGGGAGGGGAATAGGTACAGAGGGACCTGCCCAGAGCATCCCTCAGTGCCTCCAGTCTGGGAGAAATTTCCCATTTTCCCAGGGACAGTGCCCAGTGCCTGTGTGCTGGCTGAGGGAGGGCTCAGAGCTCTGCTGCAGACCTGCAGCTTGGCTGGGTGGAGCAGTTCCCAATCCCAGTTCCAATCCCAATCCCCTGGGAATGCAGGCAGCTCCCCTCACAGCCAGCCAGGAATCTGGCAAATTAATAAATATATTCAAGCACAAGCTTCAAAATCGCTGCTGGGAAGGTGGGGACGAAGAGGGACACCAAGCAAACTCAAGCAGACGGTGCAGGCCTGTTAAAGAGCTGGAAGAAGTGTAGAGAAGATTTTTCTCTCACTTTACCCCATGATTTTCAAGTGAAGGTCTTTGAACTTCTTTATCTGAGCACTTATATTTTTATTACAGGAAATTAAGAGGCTGAATGGTGTGTGTGATTCAACTGTGGATCCCTGGACATGAAATGAAGCCATAATAAAACATTTTCATAAGAAATCAAAGCCAGAAACTTGACTCTTCTACTTCTGACCTCTGCTCCATGGCCATGGCAGGAGCCAACAACTGCTCCTTGTAGTGTTGTTACATTCATAAGTCTTTAGATGGGTTAAGTGCTACTTTAAACTGTTTTATTGACATGGAATCCCTAAGAACAGATCCTTGAAGGCTCCCAGGGACCCCTGGCCATGACAAGGCAGGACAGGGCTGTCCTTTAGCACCTTTGTGCCTGGCTGGACTCCAAACCCAAGGCTGTGAGTCCCACTCTGTTTATTTACTTTGCCCTCTCCTACCACACTGAGATACAGATTTTGGTCTATCCTTTAGAAGGATAAAGTCAAGAAATGAGGCTAGGCAAGAGAAGGTTGATTCAGAGGTGGTTTTTGATTGGAAAATTGCTACTCATGGAGGAACAAATGCAGCCACTCAGTGTCCTGCTGCTGCTAGCTGAGCTGGCAGAGAACTGGAAGCGTCAGGCAAAGAAATCAAATTGCTGCTCTAATCAAGTACAGCTCAAATCTGCAATGCCCAATAAAAACAATCAGCACAGCTGGAACCGTACCAAACAACCCAACAATACAAATTCACTTTTCCAAGGAGGGCTTCTCATAGTAAACTCCAAAAATGAACAAACACTGCAGTTAGAGCTAAACCAGCCCAGGGGATCACCCCTCTGCTCCCATCCCCTTCCCCAGGCCAGCAGCTCCAGCCACAGGGATCTGGTTCAGGGAGCTGAACCAACCAAACCCAAACCATTTTCTTGGACACTCAGGCTCCATGGAGTGACCAATTGTCAGGGATGAGTCTGGGGGGAAGGAAAAAGGAAGGATTTCCTTCAGATCCCTCTCGCCAGTTGAACAGGACACCATCTCACTGCTCCTCACCCTTCCTCTGGCATCCCTCACCCTGCCTGTCATGCCACATTTCTGCTCTGCTCCACACCCAGGTGCCAGCTCTGTAGGGCTGCCCTCTCCTTATTTCATGATTAAAATGGAAATGAGGGCGAGCAGGGACGCCAGTGTTAAACCAGCTTTATGCCACCTGTGCTGAGTCAGGAAACAACAGGAGCCACTGTGTCACTCTGAAATGGAGCAGAACACCAGAACAGAACTGTAAATACAGGTGCAGTGGTGGCAGGCTGAGGGACAATCATCCCTTCCAGAGATCCCTGCTGAGTCCCTGCTCCTGCCAACACTGTCTGTGCTGCCCAGGGGAGCCACAGCAGCAGATGTGTCACCCCTGGGTGACAAAGGTCCCTCCCCTGTGCACAGGGGACACGGGCAGAGCTGGATCAGCCCTGGAAAGTGATACCTGAACAAGGCAGAACCAACACACGGGGAAGTGAAGCGGTACAGGAAGAGAGGAAAACAAAAATAATAAAAAAAACAAGGTTCTTTGTCTGCTACTCAAATCTGAAGTGAAGGATCTGGTCTGGCTCTGTGTGGATATCACAGTGTCTGGAACATCCAAATTTACAGGCAGGAGATGAGAGGATGACAGGGACAGGAGGGCAGGGACTGCTGGGTTGGGGCAGCTCCTCAAACAGGGTTTTTCTGCTTTGTGACCATCAGTTTAAGGAGCTGACCTTTCATCACTCTGCCACTGCCTCAGAACCAGCTCCTCACCTGCCACCTTTGGCTTTTCCTTTCCGTTTAGAAGGATGTGAAATACACAGGAAAAAAACAGTGTCAGAGCAAGAAAGCACAGGGAGGAAACCAAAAGAGGAAGTGAAAGGCTTAAAAAAAATGAAAAATAAGACACAACAGTGGAGTCTGCCAGTATTAGCTGAGACATTGAAGAGGCAATGGGGCAGCAGAGTGTGTGTTCATCCACGTGTGCCCTGGGGAGAAGGCAGCAGGGCTCAGGATTTCCTGGGAAAAGCTTTGGGCACCCCCAGGATGTGGGGTTAGAAACTCACAGCTCAGCTCACAGCTTTGCTACAACAGCCCCCAGGAGCCCTGAACGCAGCCCAAGATATCCCAGCCTTTCACAATCCAGGGGAATTGTAAAATGCCAGGTTCCAAATGTTTGGGGAATTCTTCTCAGTTCACCAGCAAAACATCTCCTGGATCAGCCTGGGCTATTTGGGTCACCAGAGCCCTGATCTGTCCTGAGCACCTCTCAATCTCTCTGCAAACCTCAAGAACAAAACCATGAGCATGATGGCAGTTGAAATAAATTATTTCTCCTGAATTTTCATGGATATATGCAAGATACAGGCTTTTTATCTAAAATGTATAACCATATAAATATTTGTATATATATCAAGGGGTCCTCTAATTTTGTTTACAAATGCAACTCCCAACACAAACACTGATAGAGTCAGCCTCAGTGAAATAACAATGTCACAATAACCAAAAGTTTAAGTCAAGAAGGGATTTTCCCCTAACAACAAACACAAATGGTGCTTTTTTGTTAAAAATAAAAAGAGAATACATCATCAACTTACATGTTAATGGTGGGACATTCTGGCACTGTGCAAACTTTCCTGCCTCTTCGAGTGATGCAAGAAATTACAGGGAAAGTTTTCACACTTCTTCAGAGAGGACAAAATCCCTGTTGCTGTTCAAAAGAAAATCAAAACAAAAACACAAAAGAGAAACAATTAAAGGCAAAATGCTTTTTAGAAGTGCCTGTTTCTCAAAAGAGACACAAACTAAAGGTCAACAACTCTCCTTTTGTCACTTTAAAAAAAATATTCTTTCTAATCATAAAATTACAGCTTTTGCTGATCTTTTCTGAGGATTTTTGATTACAAATCTGAACAAACCTCCTCCATCACTCATCATCTTTACTTAGGAAGCATTTCTGAGGTTATTTCTAGGAAAAAGAAACTAGGAAATTACAATATTTGCTGTAATTTCAGTAACCATTTGGGTTTTTTTGTTTCCTTCTCCTCATGTGGTCATCCTGAGATGACGGGAATGTACAGGAACACCCCAATACTCAGAAGAATAAAAGTTCAAAAATAATTTTATTACAGAACTCAGGGGAAAAAAAAAAAAAATTGCAAGGCTGGTAATTTTTCCTAATTCCTCCTGCCACGAAATAGAAATGCTTTCTGGTTCATTGAGCAAATTGGTGGGTCTGAATTCCAGAAATTCAGATTTCCTCACAAAGGCAGCATTATGACCAAACAGGTCCTGTGCTGGGAATTCTGGCCGGGTGCCACTTTGTTAATAAATACAAGTGTAGAATTCAGCTGGATTTAAAGATTGTGTTCTTTGCTTGAGCAAGTCTGAAAGTGCCAGAGTTGTAAAATTATCGTTGAGCCGGAGCTTTGAAACTCAGAGACAGCAGAGCAGATAAAAAATGTCTGCAGGGAGAGGGAGAGGGGCAGGGCCAGCAGTGACCAAACCCTGCAAACACAGAGACTGCACCCCTGGAACAAACGAATCGCTCAGATAATCCACAAAATACATTTAATTTGGCTTTTCATGCTTTTTATTCATATTTTAGTGAGAGACGACAAAGCAGCAAAGAGCAGGATTAGAGATCAGAGCTGAAATTGCTCCTTTTGGGTGTTCTGTGCTCTTCTGCATTAAAAATAATTTCATTTTCTTCAATAAAATGGGTGATACTCCATTATCAACAACGGCAACCATCTAGAATTACAACAACAATGGCCCAGCAGTTGGGAGTTTGTTTTGTTGCTTTTTGTTCAAGTTACGGTTGATTGATTGCTTAAAATAAATAGTGTCTTAATCACACGGGATANTTTGTTAATAAATACAAGTGTAGAATTCAGCTGGATTTAAAGATTGTGTTCTTTGCTTGAGCAAGTCTGAAAGTGCCAGAGTTGTAAAATTATCATTGAGCCGGAGCTTTGAAACTCAGAGACAGCAGTGAGATAAAAAATGTCTGCAGGGAGAGGGAGAGGGGCAGGGCCAGCAGTGACCAAACCCTGCAAACACAGACTGCACCCCTGGAACAAACGAATCACTCAGATAATCCACAAAATACATTTAATTTGGCTTTTCATGCTTTTAATTCATATTTTAGTGAGAGAAGACAAAGCAGCAAAGAGCAGGATTAGAGATCAGAGCTGAAATTGCTCCTTTTGGGTGTTCTGTGCTCTTCTGCATTAAAAATAATTTCATTTTCTTCAATAAAATGGGTGATACTCCATTATCAACAACGGCAACCATCTAGAATTACAACAACAATGGCCCAGCAGTTGGGAGTTTGTTTTGTTGCTTTTTGTTCAAGTTACGGTTGATTGATTGCTTAAAATAAATAGTGTCTTAATCACACGGGATANCAATTACTCAAAATATATTTGTTATTCCTAATTAAGCAGTAAGCACCATTTTCAATCAGTGGTTCATGACTAGAAAATTGTTTTTTCCTGCGTTTACAGATTAAAACCTGGGAGCCCTGGAGCTGCAGGTGAGGATGGCAGGGGCCCTGCAGGTGCCTGCCACAGGTGTGCAAGGACACCCCCAGGTGGGTTTGTGCAGGGACAAACACCCTCCTGTGTCTGTGGCAGCACTCAGGGTTCGGCAAATTCCCCAAAATTGTTCAAATTTGGGTTTATTTCCTGGTTTTATACAAAGCACTGTCTGCACTGAGGCCATTCCTCCTTCAGTGTTCGGGTGAGTTGCTCCAACTCCTTTTTGCTGCTTTTACCGAACTTTTGAGGCTGTGCTGGTGTTTGCAAGGAAGAGAAACTTTGCCCCTGCTCTCCCAGTTCTGGCAGAGTTCGAGGTTTAGACCCGAGGGAAAGCCTTTGTTTCATGAGAAAAACAATGATTTGATTTGAAACTGCTCAATTAACGAGGAGTGCCTTTGGGGACAGCTCTTCATAAAATCTTCTTGGTATTAGCAAAGAGAGTTTATATTAATAATAATAATAAATAAACATCTGGATTGTCACTGTAAGAGGTGTTTGGCACTTCTGTCTCTGAGCTCTGAAAAACCTGGAGAGGGAAAGGTGTCCCTGCATGGGGTGGGAATGGGTGGGCTTGAAGGTCCCTTATATCCCAAACCATTCTGGGATCCACCCTGGGATCCACCCTGGGATCCACCCGGGGATCCACCCCGGGATCCATTCTGGGCTCCACCCCGGGATCCATTCTGGGATCCATTCTGGGATCCATTCTGGGATCCACCCTGGGNGGGATCCATTCTGGGATCCGCCCGGGGATCCACCCTGGGATCCACCCCGGGATCCATTCTGGGATCCATTCACCTGGGCACTGTGGGAAGCTGAAGGGAATCTTTACATCCCGCCCTACGGGATGCAGACAGGCCCCCAGGGGGATATTTAGGAATTCCCTGTTTTTCAACACCCTTGAAACCCTCCAGAATTACCAGGGAGACACCGAGCGTCCCCCAGAATGATGTGAAACCTCCAGTGAGGAATGGGCCCAGTAATGAAGATCCTGCTTCAATCCTATTTTATTTTTCCTCTCTGAAAGTGTTGGATTTAATTGCTGCTAATGAAGCTCTGCCATGCCCCCGTTGCTTCTTCGCAGGGCTGGGACTGGAGAGGGCAGAGGAGGAGGAGGAGGAGGGAAAAGCAGGAAAACAACACTTGGCCAGGTGCTTGTCATGGCATTGTGCGAGCTAATGTAGCCAAAATAATCCAAAACATCCCCTGAAAGAGACGAGCGGCTGCACAGCGAAACCTCGCAAGACATTTGCTCTCCTTTCAGGCGCCACCCACGGCCCCGTTTGAAGATTTCCGCTCTTTTTCCCCCAACTGAGCGCATTTTGAAGTCGCGGCTCCTCCAGCTGCGCCGCTGCTCCATGAAATCCACGCGAGTTTTGTAAATAAAAGTGCACAAAGCAGTCCTGAGCCCGTATTTCCGCACCCCGGGAGCTGCAGCCTTTGCAGAAGTGCAGGCACGTGTTTCCCAAGCTGTTATTTTACTTCTGTATTTGTACAGCTCAGAGAGACAAAAAAAAAAAAAAAGGAACAGAGCAGCTCTAAGGGGGTCGTGTTTATGATTTCGATTTAAATACTCGGGAGATGTGTGTGCGTGTTACAGCATCCCACGGTGCAGCAGCATTTCAGCATTTTTAGCCATTAAAACTGAATTAACATCTCAAAACGCCGCTCGTGAGAGCAGTCTCACCGAAGCGCTTGGTGCCCCTCCGGTGAGATCAGTCATAAATAAGAACTGCTCTGATATTTAATCAATATCCAGATGCCACTGCATGTGAGTGCCTGCCCACTTCAGGGGTGTAATGAATCTATTCCCACGTTAAAAACAAACGGAGAAACTTCCTTGCTCTCAGCTAGAGCAAAAAGTTTTTGATTGTTTTACAGATGACTTCAGTGCAGGCCACATCTGTGGGCACAAAATCCCTGCTGCACTGGCACCTCTGTGTCTGTTCCTGCTCTGAGACACACCTGAGGCTACAGGGCAAAGTTCTCAGCTCTTGCTTTTTACCTCCAAATTCTCCTTCTGCTGCTCAGTCCTTGCAGAACGGAGCAGGGAATGGGATATTCCAGACAGCCTGGGTGGGAGAATTTTGCTGTGTTATGACTTTAAATGGAGCTTCTATGGGGTGACCTTCAAAAATGTGTCACTTTCTCCCCAGTTCTTATCCTAAATATCATTTTCAGTCTGAGCACCGCTGTATTTAATTGCTCTAGTCAAAACAACCACAAAGATCTTAACACAGAGCCAAAAGAATGGTCATTGTTCCTCTTCTTTCCTCAGCATCTCAGTCACAAAATGTCCTTAAATTAATCAAAGAGCGTTTTTTAGGCATGCAAAAATGTCCTGAGGCAAAAATACCTTTTGTCTGCTCTTGAATTTAGAAGGTTTTGATCAAATTATTTAAATTCACTGTGAGAAAAAGAAGTTTTGCAATGATCACACACATGTCAGATTTGAACCTCTTCCCCCAAAGAACTTTTCTCACATCAGAGCAATTTTCCACCTCAAGCTGCTGCCTGACAATTTCTTGTATTTGCTTTTTGCTCTTTCCCTCCACCTGTTTGCTGAAGTTCTGCCCACTAAAGCCACACAAAAAGAGTGAAATGATTGAACTTTTGAGAGTTTTACCAAACAGAATGTGAGATTAACCTGTCAAATATTCAACCCCTTCCCCAGCTGAGCAACGAGCTCATTTTCTGCTGCTTTTTCTTCAGGAAGTGCAGATTTTAAGCTCTGGCAGATAATAATACACAGACCCAGGTTTGTTTTTTCCACCCAGAGATACAAAGGAAGTGGTTTTGTTGCTAGCAGGTACATTGCTTGGGATATTAAGATAATGAAAGTTCATCACTCCAGACAAATTGTAACTGCTGCCCATCCAATCCGACCTCAAGCCTGAGAGACTGGATGAGAGAACTGCATTTATAACAGCCCTAAGCCTCCAATAAATCAACCTCACCTCCCCTGAGCTGTTAGAACTTCGACAGACACAGATTTAGAGCAGGAAACAAAAAAAAAAATCTGTAAGAAAAAGAGGTTTAAATGGTGCTATCTGCATGCAAATCAAAGGCCAGTTCAAACTTTAATCACATTTAGCTCTTCTTCCTTCCAGCGATTGCTCCCTGATTTTAACAATCACACTCTTGAAAAGACTGCAAGGGGGGGGATATCAAGAGGCAAATTTACTCCAAGAGATAGGAAAGAGCACACATTGACCCCTAATTCTGCAAGGGCAGCCTTCCAGCACGAGAAATGCAGATTTTAACCTGGTGCAGGGAAATACAGAAACACGAGCACGTGTTTTAATCATGGCAATAACTGGGCTGGATCAACACCAATAAAGGCACTCCTAGCTCTTGCAGGCACATCTATAAAAGGCCTCTCTACAGGCAGCATTTTTGGAGTTATTTATCCGTGTTTAGTGCCTGGCTGCTGTGGGTGTGGTGGAGCACTCACCCCGCTACACTTCCCCTCCAAGCTGAAACAGCCACTTTTCCCGATTAAAATAAATAAATAAAAAAACATTTATGTTGGTGGTTAGAGATTAAATAGTCAGCAATACTTCAAAAGCCTGTTCACCTGTGATTTAAAACCGGGATCTTCTGATCAAAGAGATAAGCTGTCTCCATGCTGTCTGCTGATCACCGCTCTCCCCAGGCCTTCCCCCCTCGAGTTAACTTTTAGTTTTCCTGAAGTATGAAAGGATGCAAGTTTCACATTGGTCCCCGTGCATTTACACACAATTTTGCCGGGCTCTATCATCCTGCCCGGCAGATAATGTTTCAGCAATTTAAGATTTAACAGCTGCTGCCAGGAACTGCAATTGGATAATCTCGGGGCTGCTGCTGCTTTGAAGTTGCCAAAGTCCCAATAAACCCCACAGCTCTGAGCGCTGCATTTGGGATTATTAGAGGTTAATTGGGAGAGCTTTTGAAAATATTGGAAACACTGAGATGCATTGGGATAGATTTCTGTAAAATCAGCTGGAAACAGCAAAGCAAAGCTTTGTTCTTCAGGCCAGCGTGGAGTAGAGAGATGAGAGTTTGACCTGACATCCTTTGGTGTTTGCTGCTACCATCGGAGCAGAAAGAAGCTCAGGGGCTGGCAGCCACTTCCTGAGAGCAGAAAAAATAACCTACATTTACTGCAGGTTGTGCTGAGATCGGGGAGCTCTGATATCACAGCTCATTCATCTGGTCAAGTGCTAAAAAAGAGATGCGAGGCCTCCCCTGCTGGACACGTTCCAGCAGAGGAGACAAGAAATGCAGAGCTAGGGAAGGATGAGAGGCAGAATTCCTCCTTGGGAGAAATGCTTATCTATGATGGCAGCAAAGAATTTGTTAAATATAAAATGCTGAAGCTGAGCTGCTGGGGGGGGCATCAACACTGATAAATATTTACTTGAAAATATCGTCAGAGTCGAAAGTTAATTGAAATGCTGAAGCTTTGTTTGCTTCCCCCTTGAGCACAGCTGAAACAACAAAACCAGTCAGACAACTTTCCTTTTTTTTTTTTGCTTTTCCTTGGTCAGGTATGTGCTGAATTACTGACAAAAAGCTTTGGGGTTCTTCGAAGAGCTGCCACACCCCCGGGGTTTCTGCCAGCTCCAGCCAGAGCGACTTCATTAAATATCCTGGGTGCTCTCTGGTTTGTGGCAGACACAGAATTCAGGGTGAAAACGCTCCTGGGTCACCCTTCAGAGCATTCAGAGCCTCACAAATGACACTTTAAGGCTCTCATTTGGGAGGGTGAAGGGTTTGTTTTTGCTGCACACCTCCCCCTTACAGAAATGAGGACCGTGGAGATAAAAATTGTGTTCTTTTTGCTCCACTCCCTCCTCTGTTTGTTTTCTGGCTAAAATGACATTTCTGAAATTCCACAGTGGGTTGTAACATTTTGTAGAATGCTCGTGTTTATTAACTTCTGGTTTTTATGTTTTTAAAACTTTTCTTTTTTAAAATGCTTTTTACAGAGTAGCTGTAATTGCATAAGTAGTTCCACAAAGTGCTTTCACACCTCTTCTGCATCAGGGCTAATGCTAAATAAATGCCACTGCCTTCATTTTACAGCTGGAAAAGTTCACCACAGAGCCCTGCAAGGTACCCGGATATTTTCCTTTATCGTTTATCCCACCTGCATCCCAGGCTGTGTGCTGGGAGGGGTCAGCAAAACCTCCCTGAGCTCACCCCTGACCTTGCCTGGCTCTTTCCTGGGAGCAGGTGGAAGTGGGAAGGAGAAAGAGCCACGCCTTGGATTATCCTGGGTGCAGGGGATTTTTCTTCCTGCTGACTGTTCACATCAATATCATCGTACCTGTGTTCCCAAACTAAACCCAGCAGCAGCTCTTATATCCCATAATAACACTCTTCCCTCACTCTGTGAATGCAGATCGAGTTTACAGTGAAAATCCTGATTATCTTGGCCCGAAGTTATCCAAACAGGACAGAGCCCACGGGTCAAAATTCATGGAAATGAAGAAACCCAAATAAAGGAGCTG
This sequence comes from Thryothorus ludovicianus, assembly GCA_013397245.1. Lineage (NCBI taxonomy): Eukaryota > Metazoa > Chordata > Aves > Passeriformes > Certhiidae > Thryothorus > Thryothorus ludovicianus. The sequence continues at coordinate 13,610 of VZTB01015554.1, read as the reverse complement.
TTCCTGTTTGCAGGGGACTGCGGTGGCAGGAAAAGGGGGAATGGCTTCAGATTGGAAGAGACAGGCTCAGGTGGGATTTTGGGGAGGAATTCCTGGCTGGGAGGGTGGGGAGGAGCTGGGCTGGAATTCCCAGGGCAGCTGTGGATGCCCCCGGATCCCTGGAATTGTCTCAGACCAGGCTGGATGGGAACTGGAGCAGCCTGGGGCAGTGGGAGGGGTCCCTGCCGTGGCTGGGGTGACACTGGGTGGGATTTAAGGTCTCCCCCACCCCAAACCATTCCCTGATTCCCAATATTCCCAAACTGATCTTCCAGCTGAGGTGAGGGCAGAGAACATGGACCCTGCTGAGAAAAGCAGTTTTTATAGCAGAATTTGCTCTGAACATTTAAGGTCTCCCCAATATGTTTTTAAAGAAAACTACTTTAAAAAATAGTATTAAAAATATTTAAAAGCTATATAAACCTATTTTTAATAGCTTTTTTCTTTAAATAGTTTTTTTAAAATGTTTTTAAAGAACAATTTGATCTGAAGGGCACTCCCACACTAAATGGACTGAGGAACATCCCACAGTTCCTTTTCAGAGAAGTTTCGTGTAGGACTTGTCCAGGACAGGTCTCTCACCCCTCCTATTCAGTGGAAAAAAGGAAGAAAATAGCAATTATTGGCTTGTGTGTTTCTGTAAAGATTCTCTCATGTTTCCCACACAAATTGTGGTGATGCATACCAGGATGTGGCTGACACAAAGGTTATGTTAATAGTCAAAAAATACCTGCAAGCCACGAGGAAATAAAATGGACAGAAAAGACACGTTAAAAATTCCTGGAACTTTCATTAGCAATCCTCACCTACACAAAACCAGACAAATACTCCTTTTTTTCTGCCTACTTTTAAATAAGTTTTTTTTTTTTTCCTCTGTAAAGAGCTGTTGAAATGGCTGCCAGAACAAGAACCAGCAGCAGGCAGGAGCCTCTCTGTGATTGCCCAGGTAAGATTTTCCCACTGCAGCACAAAGGAGCCATTCAGGGCCCCACAAGGCCATGCTCAGGACAGACCCAGCCAGGAAACTTTGACCCCACAGCATGAAATCATAAATTGATACCATTTAGGGACAAATGTAGCATCTTATCCCACGTTTATTGCCAGGCAGTGCAATAAAATGAAGATAAATGGGAGGGATGAAAGGCTCCTGGTGGAGCTGATCATATCAACACCTGAGTGTCAGATGGAGTCCAAAGAAAGCAGAGTCCAAAGAAAGCTCAGCCCAGGGTGTGCAGGGATGGGCATGTGTCATCTGCCTCCTAGACTAAGCTTTTAATATATTAAAACCGCTTAATATTAAAAAAAAACAACCACTTTACTTCTCCTTCTGAGGCTTCCTGTTTAGGCATTCTGGTTCTGCACATCTACAACACTGAAAAAATGAAACTACAAGATTGGTGCTATTTTTGGGGCTGTTTTTCAAGAACTCACAGGTTGCTCTGGGACACTGCAGAATCTCGAGACCAAATCTGAGTTTCTCAAGCTGTGTTCACAGGAGGCTGTGGTACCTTCAGAAAGTGGAACGAGTGCCTTGGCATTTTGGAGAGCGGCTGTAGAAACCTCCTGGCACTTTGATTTGCACAAATTTCTTTGTTCTCTGGCTTCAAGTGCTTCAGGACTTTTGGAATGGTGGAAATGGCAGATTTGTGATGCATTTTTTGGCCAGGGCAAACCTCTTCTCCCTGTCCACCCAGTCTGCCCGGGAGGTTCTGGGGAGCACAGAGGGAGATTTTAACCTTCAGGTTAAAAACTCAAGGTAATGAGCAGGTGAAAAAACACAGTGTAAGCACTAAACTGCAGACAGTCCATCTTGACAAGAAAATGGAAATTAAAATATCCCCCCCTTTCAGAGGGATAAACTGTGCAATCAAAGAAAAACTGTGTTGGAACAACTGTGATTTCAATGCCAAGAAGACATCAGGAACAGAGGATGAGGAGGGCACCTAATGATTTATTTTCCTAATTTCAGAATGTCCCCTGTACCTTCTTTTCCCCTGGTGAGAATCCATTATTAATATTTACAAGCAATTCTCCAGTAGGCAGGTAAAGGCTCATAATCAAATCAAATTACTGTGCTCCTGATGGCACTCGAGGAGATGAGCACTTTATTAGGGAACAAAAGCTTCCAGAGAGATTATTTAATGAGAAGTACATCAGTTTCTCTAATACTTTAATGGTAATTGCTAGTGAGACAATTATTTTCCTTGCCCAATGATTCCTCCTCCCCTAGTGAGCACTGTGGTACTCAATGCTTAGAGCACGATATAATTATTCAGAGTTCCTTAATAGACAATATTTCTTGTCCTTTCATTAAACCAGATCTGTGCATCTGTTTGAATAAGATTATATAAATCACCAGCCATGCAGCACAGAGTTGATATTATTTTTTAACTGTTAAGGAAAGAACAATATGAGCCTGGCCCTCTTGAATAAACTGAGGAAACCTGACTCTGGTGGCGTGAGCAAATCTCTATCTCTCAGCACATCTGCTCCATTTCACTTTCCCACCAGTCAGGCAAGGACAATAATTTTCCAGCCTCGTGGGGAGCTCTGAGAATTTAGAGCTGAAAAATAATAAATTCCTGATACTCCCTTCAAACCTCTGCCAGACACGAGGGTAAGGCCAGAGGGTGCCTCTCTAGTCCCAGTGGCTTTTTGGTCCCAGTAAAGGAGGAGCTGTGGCAGTGCCCATCAATTTGGGGGGTTTTTTGGCAATGGCACCCCTTTCCACCCCAAGATTTCTTTGAGAAGCCTTTCCAGCTGGAAACCAGCAGCTCCTGCATGGATTGAGGTGGATGGAAGCACCAGTGGAATGTTCCACACTCCTGCTGGGTGATGTGAGGTCTGGGCAGGGCTAAGGAGAATCATATCCAAAAATCAGGGAAGTGCTCCCGTGGGTGACAGACTCAGCATCAGCTCCAGAGGGAGTTTAAAGCACCTGCTGCACCCTGAAATTCCAAACCTTTCCCCCTGTCTGAGCTCTGCACGTCAGCAGGAACTTCATCCTGGGACTAAAGACAGTCTGCACCAATTTCCCTAAAACCTTATAATTCTACTTGGGACAAATTTACAGTTCTGAAACCCTTTGAGCCTGTCTGCCCCATAAAGCCCCAAAGGAAAAAGGGGAACTTTTACTGATTTAGTGTTCCATGAGGGACCAGGACTTGCTGCCAGGAAGGAGAGAAAACCAAGTGGCACCTCCCTGTGCAGCTGATCCCTGCACAGAACACTTGGAGTTTCCCCTGGATGGTTTTGCATGCGAGGGGCTGATAAAGATCTTTTCCTCCAGTTTCATGTTTGCGTGGTATTCTTGTGTAATGGCCAAACCTGTTTGGTTACAGATTCCTCTGTCTGGCCTGATTAATGTCCTCCTCTCTGGACCCCATGAGGGAATCTGGGAAGCTTTTGGTGCTTTTTAGGCCATTTGTTGCATTGTCTGGGCTGTCATTCTCTATTTCAGCTCTGGATTGCTCAAAACCCAGTGGTCTATGCATTGCTTAAGGTTTTGCTCAGCTTCTCTGCTCTCCAGAGCAGCTTTTCTTTGGATTGCTACTGAAACTGATTTCAGGAATAATCAGCTGTTACAAGAGTTTAATGGAGATATCCCAAAGTCTCTCCAGCCAAGGATTTCAAGCCCTGGATGTGCAGGGAACCAAGAAAAGCACAGCTGTTACAAACTCCAGATCATTTGGGCTTGACAATTCCCTGTCAACTTCGTAACAGTGAACAGGAAAACTGGGATTTCTGTCCAGTTTTAAAAGGAGGAGACAGCACCCTGTACCCAGCACTGCAAAGAGCAAAATGTGCCAGCACCCCCCAGTGTGAGGCGGCGTGGCAGCAAAGTCTCTCCTGGGGCACAAAGCCACTCCCAGAATGGCTGGATATTCATTATTTCCCCACAATCTGAAGAAAACAAGCTCAGCACAAAGTGAGTGACACCTGTCCCGTGAAGCACTGCTGCTGCAGCCTGGAGAACCTGGGCAGGCAGTGGAAAGGTGATTAAATAAATTAAATAAAGTCACTTGGATGTGACATCCCCATAGAGATGGTTGCTGCAGCAACAGGACCTTTAGTTCCTTGAGTCACTTAAAGATAAATAATACCAGGAAAAAAAAGAGATTCTGCTCCCCAAGCTCTTGTGGAATGTTCAAAAAAGGACATTTCACCTGGGAGGAGCTCGGGATGAGGGCTGTACACATCCAGCAGGTGTGCAGCCCTGCAGGGCTGAAATCAGCACCTTTTGCCTGATCCTCATCCTGAGGCAGCTCATCATCCTCTCCATTACCAACCACCCCCTAAAAAAAAACACCAGAGGAAAAGAAACCAGTGCATTTGGCTACAACGGGCTATTTTGAAAGGCTAATAGAGAAATGGGGGTGGAAAATGAAAAGTGTATTTATTGCTGATTCTCACTATGAGATTTGACAGATAGCGTTTGCCTCCAACCTTTCAAGCCAGAAGTGGAACAGATGTTCATGAAAAGCCAGTTAATTTCCTGCCATTTGTGAACTGATTAGAAACTGAAACATTAGCACACTGACACTTCTTTATTTTTAATCTTGCTCGTGTTTTGAAAGGAAAAGAACCACCGGGAGCTAAGGTCTGGTTTTCAGATAGGAATAGCTGCACATTTTTATTTCCTCTTTTAACCCAAAGCCTCGCTGTTAAGGAAATGGGGAAAAGCCAACCTGAGGCTGCACAGGCAGCAGTAACTTGGTGCTGCCAAGTGTGTCCTGGGACAGCTTCGCCAGGGAATGAGGAAGAGGAGGCTGAGCACACACCCCCAGCTCTTGTTACAGCTGCTAAATCCACGTACAAAGGCTCTACAACCGGTTTCCAACAGCTAGTAAACAGGCTGGTATGCTTGTACGGGTCACTGTCAAAAACGAAGTGTTCTGCCCTGCAGGGAGGAACAAGGAATGAGGAACCCTCCTGCTTTTAGTTTTCAGCAGGGCTGTCACTGAGCCTCTGCTTTAGCAGCTCCCAGAACTGAAATTCTGGCCCAAACACAAATCTGGTAGAAGCAGGTTTGATTCTATTCTAAACCAAATGATAGCTCCAGATCTAATTCAAGGAAATAACTTTTAAGGCCTCCTCTTGGTCCCAGTGGGAGAACTTTGGGCGTGCACCATCAGTTATTCACACACTCCCTGCCCCAAGAAAGAGGATTTTACTCGCTGGGGGCAGATGGGTGCGTTACTCAAAAGCCAAGCCGGGCAGAGAGTTTCTGACAAAGCAAGGTTTTGTTGGGCAATCACAGGGTGCCAAGGCTGGGATGTGTTATTTAAAACATCCTGGGTTTGACGAGCAGGCACCGAGGCTGGGGCAGGTCCAGCCCAGGGCTGGGGCAGCTGCTGGGCCACTGCAGTCCCTGCCTTTGCCCTGCTGTCCTTGTCAATATTCCTGGAGAGCTGTGGAGCCAAATTACAAAACTTCATCTTCCCGGGACACAAAGCAAGCTGGAAATGAGCAAGCCATCAAAAAAAGGGGAAAGGAAACTTTGTGAATTGCAAACTCCTCTTTCCAAGGCAGCTGTACTCAGGAGTAATTACAACTTAACTAAACAAGAGCTCTGTGTTTAAAACCAGGATTTAAAAGGAAAATCGGTCAGGAGAGATTCTGCCCTAGCTCAGCAGGCTGGACAGTATTAAATATATTTTTCCTAAGCTGCACTTACACCCACAACTGGAAAAGCTCACAACTTCAAGCAGGGAACATAAACTTTGCTTATCAACAGCCTGAGCAGCACAAATGTGCTCAGACAGAGGATTTGGGGAGCAGGGGCTTGAGCCCAAGTGCGTGTGCACCAAGGCAGGGCACAAAAATCACAGAAACCCACAGCTGGCAGCTGGGGACGACGGTGGAAAAGTTCCAGGCTGAGAAACAAAAGTTTTGTTCCCTTACAAAGCCTTCCCTCCATCCTCCCCCCAAGGTGCGCCTGTGCCTCTGGAAAGGTTCGGCGTTGTTGTGCTGCCCGAGTTTCACGTTGTAGTGACAGGTGGTTGGGTTAATCCTCCAAAAGCTGCCCGCAGCACACAAAGCCCGGCTGATTCTCGATTCCGAGCGCCGCTCCTGCCGCCCGGCATCAGCACACACCCGGCTTAAAGGTTGGGAAAGCTCCGCGGGGAAACGCGGCCGGGCTGCGAGCAGGGACGGGTGTTACACAAACCATCATCAGGGATGGGTGTTACACAAACCATCATCGGGAGTGTTACACAAACCATCATCGGGGGTGTTACACAAACCATCCCCTCCTGCTCCATCCCCGGCCCTCGGGACACACCTTGGCCCCGAGCTGCCATCAGCAGGGCCGCGCACATGAAATCAAAGTCAATTAAAATCAAAGTCTCTGGCTAAAAGCAGAGCGGTCATTGTCTCCCGGAATTCTTGCCCAAACTGAGCGGTTCCCCCTTAAATTCCTTTCCTGACTCCACTTGCAAGTTTTCTTTACTTTTTTAATTCTTTTCTTCTTCCTACTTCTAGCACCGCTCCTCTGCTTCCTCCCTCTCCTGGGGGAGGGGAAAGGGAAGAATAAATGCTTTGTTGTTGCTCCCTTCCCCCAGCCTGTAAAGTTTGCTGCTCGCATCCCCCTGGAAAACAGCATTTCCCCAAGCACCGGCAGGAACCTTTATTGACAATCGGATGCTCGAAACAGAGAGGGGAAAGCGGGGAGGAAAGGCAGATCTGGATGGATCGGGGTTTTTTGGGTTTATTTTCAGTCGCCGGGTGCGTGATGGGGAGCGGGACCCGCATCACCCCCAAATCCCTGAGATGTGGCAGAAGCCACCGCTCCCTCTTTCGGAGGCCTCCGAGCGTTTCGCTGCTGCCTGCGGCAGGAATTTCCCATTCCCGGCTATTTCTGGAGTGGTCAGCTGCTGAACAATTCCCAGGGACAGGAAACCCCATCACTGCAGCCCTGCCTGCCCAGGAGCCATCCCAAACCCCGGCAGCTCCCCCGATCCTCTCCCAAAGTCAGCCTCTGAAACGGACAATTTATTGTCTCGCATTAATCATAAGTGTGCTCCAATCAAATACTGCCAGAGAGCCCAGGAAAAAAATTAACATAAATCACTGGCTAATTTTAGAACTGATCAGGAGCTCTGATCACTGCAGGGATTGATAAAAACCACAAAACAAAACAACAACAACAAAAAAAAAATCACACAAAAAATCCACCCAGGATTAATTTGGATAGCTGTTGTAATCGTTAGACAGAATTTAAAAAACCCAGTCTTAATACTTTCAATTAAAAGTACTGCTAAAATAGGAAATCAATTTGATTTTTAGAATTCTCCCTCTTAATGTCCATCTGTTTACAGATCTCTATTGCTAATTTAGGGAATGGAAAGTAAATGAAGTAAATTACTTTATTAAAAAGCAAAAAAGAAGACAAGGAGAGACAATGAGTGTGATTTGACCAAATTATGACTAAGGGAGGATATGACAAGCACCTGAAATATTTGATTTGTGTAAGCTTTGGAGACTGGCACAAAATGCAATGAGTTTGACTCCAAAGGCTCCTGGAGTCGAGATGAGGGAGATGCTGACATTTCCTTCTGCTCTCCAAGTGCCACCAACTCCCCCAAAGAGGGAGAGAATGAAGAAAACGGCACCAAAGGCTTCACTGGCCCAGCCCAACTGTGATTCTGAAATGCAGAAATGACCCAGCACTCTGAAACCCACTCTGGGCTCTGCTGCTGCCACACCCTGACCTGGCAGCAGAGCTCCCCACCCCACCAGAGGAGTTATTCCAGCAGAATCCGTGGATAAACCTTTTCTAGGAGTTGATTTTCACATATAAAGGAGGCCACAGGTTCAGAGCACAGAATTCTGAAATAACAGGGGACTAAGTGGATTGTGTTCCTAATCTATCTTATTTTAAATTTAAAATATAATTTTAAAATTGTGCCTACAGTCTATTTAAAAATGCTGTTTAAAATCAGGGTATTGAATGAAGATGAACTGAGGCATTTAAAGTCTGTATTTATGTCACAAAACCGAAGTTTTTTGGCTTTATTTTTTTATATTTATGTTGCATAAATCCAGCCTGGTCAGATATACTTATTTTAGGTGCAGCATTTTTAAGGGGTTGTATTTTGTTCTAACTGAATTACAACAAAATTCGGTTTGTTCTTCCCTTTCCCAGATACTCCAGCAGGAGATCCTGAAGCCAAACTCGTTTTTGGGTGGAAAGGTTCTTGGGTCAGTTCTCAGAAGCTGGGCTGTATTTGCATAACAGAGCAGATAACATGCAAGGCCTGCAAATCTCTTATTCCTGCCATCAAACAGGAAACAGAAACAACAGAACGTGACTTGTGGCTGATCGTGTGACAAAAAACTGAGCAATGTGAAGCTGCTCCTGGACCATCTATGGAAAAAAATCACAGGACAGGGCTGGTTTGCACAAATTATTTGACAAATCGTTGTGAATAAATCAGTTTGGATCAGGTGATTTTAAATGAAAAATGGGTTAAATTAGATTTTTCACGGTGACTGTGGTCAATTCTAAGCACTTTGTCTTATTCCATAAAATATTTTTCATCTAAACTCAGTCCTGAAGTTCAACTCATTTCAGTATTAAATGGCAAAGTGAGACACAGAATGAGATTTTAAGTGAAGAAGAACAAAGTTTTGAGCCTCTTATTCTTATCACCAGAGAAACCTCAGAGCAGTGGTGTGCCTGTCAAAAGCAGTAAAGAATTTGCAGATTTGCCTCATTTCCACAAACTCTGCCCTGGATCCCTGACTCGTGTCTGCCTGAGCCAGAGCTCTGACACTGGGCACCAGGAACATCCCTCACCTCTGCAGGGACACTTCCAAACACACACCTTCCACGGAGAAACTGAAATATTCATTATTTGATAATAATAATTAGTCAGGTTTAGAAGCCTTTCACCGTTTTCAGTCGCAGGAAATCTCAGAGATGCTCCAAAGCACAGCCTCAAGCTGCAGCCCTGAGGTGTGAACTGCTGGGTAAAAGATGCTTTAGAAAGAATTTCCTTCTCCAGTTTATGGCCAGTGTGGGGGATGAAAAGTTTTGTTTTATCCTGGAAGCACATAACTGCAAATGCAGAGTGTGCTTTTCAGAGCCAGGGGAGTTTGCACTGGAAATAATGCTGGGAAATGATTCCTCAGCTGCAGGACTAGGAAGAATTTGGTCCAGTGAAGATTGAAGGAGAAGAAAACTTCTTTTTGAAAGCCACTGATTCCTTGTGAGCTATTCTGCTGAGGTTACAGACACCAGTTAAGGATCCCAGTTACCCAACTGTGTCCACATTAATAGCTCAAGGATCCCAGTGAATCCCAGTGCACCCCCATTAATAACTCACAGATCCCAGTTATACCAATTATCCCCACATTAATAACTCAAGGATCCCAGTGTACCCCTCATTAATAACTCAAGGATCCCAGTTACCCAAATTATCCCCTCATTAATAAATCCAGGATCCTAGTTAGCACCACACTAATAACTCAAGGATCCCAGTTAATCCCAGTGTACCCACACTGATAACTCAAGGGTCCCTGGTACCCAGTTATCCCCACATTAATCACTCAGGGATCCCAATTACCCCCACATTAATATCTCAGGGATCCCAGTTACCCCAATTACCCCACATTAATCACTCAGGCAGCCACCACTGCCCCAGTTCCTGATTAATTTTGGCCATAACCAGGCAGTTCTGGGTCTCAGAGCTGCCGTGCACTTCCCTGCCCCCTGAGCTGAGAGCACACACCTGACTACACAAGAGGAAATAAACACATTTCTGTAAATCTATTTCTGCAAATCACAAATCACTGTGTTTGCTGCCGTGTCCCCAGGCCAGCCACCAGCGCTGCATTTCAGTTTTGCACGGAGCACCCTTGGGTGCTTTCCAGGGGTTCCAGCTGGCTCCGGTGGATGGGGAATTTCAGGGAGGGGTTTCGGGGCTCAGGCAGGGTGCAAGCTGCTTGCAGAGGAGGTTCTGCTGAGGAGCAGCAGAGGTTTTTATTTTCCTTCAAAGCAGTGTGGTGAGGCTCTCAGGTGAGCTCGTTTCCTCTCCCCCACGGGCTGTGTCCCTCTCAGCAGCAGCAAATTGTCACAATTGTTTTAATTTCATTCTGACTCTGATCGGGACAGTGAGAGAAGAACAATGCCACATTCACAGCAGCACAAAAAGTGATTTCCGTGTTTTGGCGTGGACCAAATCTCTCCTGACCTTTTTGTTTCTTCTGCATTTGAAAGACAAAGGGAGGATGGAGCAGGGAATACATCTTTTCATATACATCAGGCACTTATTCTCCTTTATCCTCTCTCTTTTTAATTTAAAAGCACTTCTCTGGTGCTTGCTTAGCACTCTCCTTATGCTGTGCAGAGTTACATTTTTAGTTTTAGTTGCATTAATTTTTTTTCCTGCCCTAAGCACCTCAGTTTTTGCAAGGATCAGTCTCTCATTTCCCCTTTATCATCACCCATTTCCTGGCACTCCTTGGCTTTTGCTTGCCCCACATCAGCTTTTAACCAGTGGGATCCCAACAGAGGCACCAAGAGAAACCTCAGCGAGGCCCCATCAGTGCCAGCCAGGAGCTCCCTGGGCCAGGAATTGGGACTGACCCATCCAGGGTTCAATAAAATCGCTTTATTCTTCACGAGGGAGGGGAGGATTAACAGGAAACCTGGACAGACACAACTCCCTGAGCTGTAAATCCCGGGAAACACCAAAATACCCCAAAAGAGCAAAGAGAGGACGAGCAGGGAAGTTTGGGGGGTGCTGGGCTGTGGCTGGGATTAGCCCTGGCTCTGCTGAGGCTGCGGGAGTTTATTTACCCAGAGCTGGGCAGAAATTGCTCCGAAAACATCTCGAGGAGCCTTTCATTATCCTCCCCCCCGGATGAGAAAGATCCTCCTCGAGAAAACAGAGCAGGAATTGAGAGCAGTGAGCCCTGCAGGGCCAACCCCCAGCTCCTCCCAGGGGAGCCTGGATCCCAAACTGGGATCACACACCTTGGGATCATTGGCCAGGAGGATCCTGTATCCCAAACTGGGATCACACACCTTGGGATCATTGGGCAGGGGGATTCTGGATCCCAAACTGGGATCACACACCTTGGGATCATTGGCCAGGGGTGTCCTGGATCCCAAATTGGGATCATTGGCCAGGGGGATCCTGGATCCCAAACTGGGATCACACACTTTGGGATTATTGGCCAGGGGGAGCCTGGATCCCAAACTGGGAGTATTGGCCAGGGGGAGCCTGGATCCCAAACTGGGAGTATTGGCCAGGGGGAGCCTGGATCCCAAACTGGGAGTATTGGCCAGGGGGAGCCTGGATCCCAAACTGGGAGTATTGGCCAGGGGGAGCCTGGATCCCAAACTGGGAGTATTGGCCAGGGGGAGCCTGGATCCCAAACTGGGAGTATTGGCCAGGGGGAGCCTGGATCCCAAACTGGGATTATTGGCCAGGGGGATCCTGGATCCCAAACTGGGCTCACACCCCTTGGGATCATTGGCCAGGGGGGTTCTGGATCCCTAACTGGGATCACACCCCTTGGGATCATTGGCCAGGGGGTTCCTGTATCCCAAACTGGGATCACACACTTTTNATTGGCCAGGGGGGTTCTGGATCCCAAACTGGGATCACACACTTTTGGATTATTGGCCAGGGGGGTCCTGGATCCCAAACTGGGATCACACACCTTGGGATCATTGCCTTCTTTGGGGGCTGGGTTTCCTCTCCACGTTTCTATGAATGGGAGGGCAGGAAAAAAAAACAAAACCAACCAAAAAAAAACCTGTAAGTGCAACAGCCGGAATAGTTTTAGAGCCTGAACCAAGCAAGAAATTAAATCCAAGTGCCCTCTACTGGCACTGGAGAGAGAGAGATGGGCTGAGAACGGGACAGGGCGGAGGGAAGCGATGGGAGGCGAGATTCAAAGGCAGCTGCGACAATGAAGTGGAGATGGCAGAAACCTCTGATCCGCCAGCAGAGCTGCTCAGGGCTGGGCTGCTGCTGCAAGGCTCGGGACGTGCCCAAGAACACATTAAAGAACATATTGCTGCGAGGGCAGGGCCAGGCGGGGTGTGGGAACTGCTTCTGGGAGATAACAAAACCCCTTTTGATGGAATGTCTGTGTTAGGGCTCAGTATCACTCTTTATTTTTATGTTTGTTTGCTTTTTTTAAATTATTTTCAATTTTTATATATTCGCCTTTTCAATTTCTCGTCGGAAAAATTAGAGGCAAGGAAGAAGATCTCTGATTATTTAGCATTCACGTCGTTATTTTAAAGCTGAGTTGTATAAAAATGACATTACCACATAAATCTGGTCCTGGAAGAAATTATATCATCTATGCTCGTGGGAATTTAATCCCTGAGGTCCCAGGAATGCCGGGATGCCGAGTGTGTGACAAAACACTGCGTGGAAAATCTGTTTCAGGCAGACATTTCTGCACAGAACAACTCATCCCTGCCCTGCTAGGAAAGCAGCACCTACGATGAGTCTGCAGGAGGAAGTTCTGTGTCAAAAACAGAATTGTAGGGCACTGAGATTTGATTGAGCTCAATAATCCCCAGGATCCCCTCAACTGCCTTCACAAAACTTCAACCAAACTAACATTATTATAAATTAACTGCAGTGCCAACAGCAGGGCTGTGAAAACAAATAAATAAATAAATAGAGGCAGCAAACTTTGATAAACTGGGGGCTAAAAATAGATATAGGGGGTTCGGAATAATTTCCCAACGGTGCAGTAACAGCAGTGATGTTTTTCAGAGGATGGAGCCCAAACTCTCCCCGGACAAAGGCACCGGGGGAGTGCCCGGGGATGGGATTCAGCTGCTGCGGGAGGAAGAAGTGACAAAATCGCCTGGGTTTGTGCCAGCAGCGAGGGGAGGAGCCTGCCTGGGGTTGGGATTACTCACTGCAGGTCTGGGACCGCGTCCTGCTCCCTGCTCTGCCCAGAAACCTTCCAGAATTATCACATCCCAAATTACTCGGGAGGTATCTGCAATATTTATCATCCTGGGAGAGCGCTCAGGCGCTGCTTCCGTTCTGCTGAGTTCACTTCGGGGAGTTCTGATTTACACCCATTTAACAACAGGAAAAGCAAAGCGCTTTTTGACATCTGAATTATCCTGCCACACATTGAAATTGAAACCTGCCTGGAAGAGTGAGGAGACTTTGTGGGAGCCCGGGTTCACAGAAAAAAAACCACAAAAAAACAAAAAGACGACTCTACTTTGCATTTGTTAGGTTGGAATTTGTGACAATCAAGCGGAATTCCAGGTAACCAGACTGAAGCAGCCTAAAAAATGCTTCAGCTCTCGCTCACCTTTGTGATGTAAAGGTGAACCCGAGCTCTGCGGTGAGCTCAGGGTGTTTCTCTCTGCCCGAAGCTCACCTTGGTGTTTGGCCACTGCCTTCAATGGTGTCCATCTGTGGCAGGGCTGTCCCCAACCCACCGCGGCACCGATCTGATTTTCAATGCCAGGGTTGTGTTCTCTGGATTGTGTTCTCTGCTCAATCTTTAATATTTCCCTGCTAATAACAGGTCCTGCAGAGGGTTCTGCAGCAAACTCTGCCCTGGATCCCTGA
>VZTB01015553.1:0-29414 GCA_013397245.1 Thryothorus ludovicianus | reverse complement strand
AAAGCTTCTGGGGCATAAAGCAGATGTTCATGTACTAATGTTGTGTTTTATACTAGGTGCCTGTCTTATTCCTGAGCTGGAAAATGTAATCTCCATTTTATGTGCCCCAAAAAACTAATGATACAAATATACATCATATGTGTGTATGCAAATATATATTTGAAGTATATATTTAAATGTATTCTGAATTTTTCTTTTCCATGTGAATAATTTTCTCAACAGATCCTTGCTTTGCCTTGTATATGCAATAGGACTGATTTAATTTAAAATCTTTTCTGTAGGATATCTTTATGATTTCTCATACAACAGACAGGGAAATCACAACCTCTGTTCTCTTCCAAAGTAAAACCATTTCAGCAGTATTTTTCCAGGAGTGTTTTAGCCTTTTTAAAAACTTCATAAAATTTCTTCAGATTAAGTGCAAGGTTGGTTTTTGCTTTCTTAACTTTTAAAACTCGACTGAACCAATTAAATTTAGCTACGAACATGTACTAAGTCTGTAAGGAAACTGCCCCAGGGCTCTGTCTGCACACAGCAGTAGTGAGGATTAGCTGGTTGTCTACAGCAGATCAGTTTATCCCTCTATAAAGAAGGGCAAAAGAGTCAACTAGATTTATAGACATGGAAACTTGAAATATAAATTTTAGTACTCTATGTAGCCATGTACCGTGATGGAAGAGTCACATGTTTGCTACTCAAAGGTTACAGGACTTGGAACAGATATTCCCCTCCCTCTAAGACAAGATGTTACACAAATGGTTAAGCCTGTCCTTGGAGTAACTACCTTCCAATAAAAGCTGAGCATGGCTGCATGTTGTCTTGCCTGGCCTAGTGAACTAGTTTAGCATGGCTTTAAATTTTTTTGGCTTGACACAAAAGAAAAGGGTGGATGAAACTCAGGATCTGGTGTCTGTTTTGAAGAGGAGTCTGTTTTAAATGTGCTTCTCACATTTGCTGGAGGAAACGCCACGCTTCTGGTGTTAGATTCAATATATCTTTTTTGAGACTGTTTATCTGCTCACATAATGAAAAGAGTATGTAAAATACCAAGTCTTGCATATTCCTTGAAGCATAGATTTTTTCTCATCTCCCTAAATGACATGTAGCCAAACTGCTATAAGCATTTTAAGAATAGAGGTGTTGAGTAGAAATCACTGCAATTTCAGTTCTCTATAGAGGTGGATCTTTAGGTTTCTTATACCTTTGGACTTTGTAATCCTGCATTTACCAGGCCATATTTGAGAACAATATTTATAACATTTAAACCTTTTTTATAATATACAAAGATACAACATTATTATACTAAAGAATAATTAAACAAGCTGACAAGTGCCTACAGCCAAATAAATACGCTGCTTTTTTTCCTAGGAGAAATGCAATTAGACTTCATAACTGTGCTTCACCCTGTACTGAGTGAGGTTGCTATTGTGGGATTAGGGAGTGAACACACCCAGTCTGAAATGTGAGCCTTAATTTTCATCTGTGAGTTTTTCCTGGTTATGATCTCATTTTATGCTATGAAAGTGATCAAGTAACATTAGCTTCCCAGAGTAATTTTTTTCAAAGAGTGATACTTTAATTAAAGTCAAATGGAGTCCTGGCAAGACTCCACAAAGCTGTGAAAATTTGACAGTAAAAGCACGACTTAAATGCATGAAGATTTGCATTCCAAAATCCCCAACTTTTTTCGTGCCGTATGACTTGAGGCTATCTTTAGTTACATAAGTCTAACATTTTACTTACCTTTAAATGTTGGTGTTTCATTTTTTCCTCTTCTACTTTTAGACGTTTCTGTGTAATCTCTTCTTGCAGTTTCCTTTTGTCCTACAAATTAAGAACAATAAAACTTTGTTTAGAGAAATTACTTGTTAATAACATTATTATGCTAAGTATTTGTTCAGTAGGGTGAAATCAATCCATGCAAATAAAGCCTTATTTTATACCTTGTGTGGTGCTTAGGCAGTGCATAATTCTTTGCAGCAATAACTTGATCCTACACAGGTATGGTTTCCACTGCTCTTTCTCAAAAGTACATTTAAATGTGTTAATGACCACAAAGGAGGAATGATGCAAAATAAAAATTATTTAGTCTTGGGAAGGGTAGGGGGCAAAAATAGAAAGAAAGCACGGTTGAGCAGAATTGTACATGCAGAGTGAGACTAAAATTGGGTCCTGACCAAAACTCCTAAGGCAGCCCAAACATCGTTTAGGAGAGGAAAGAGTCTGAATGGTCTTCACTGAGCAGCTGTGATACATCACTGAATGAAATGGGCTGTCAGTGAATCCAGCACTGAGTTTGTGCATCCTGTGGCTATTAGCTGAAATAAACAGGAATAAACAAAGACAGAAATTTATTGTGCTTGTCAAATAAGGATAAAGATGAGAAAAGAGAATTGTAATATACTTCATATATGTTGCTGCTACCTCTCAATTTAAAAAAAAAATTTTGCTTGTGTGCAGGCTGTTTTCATGGCTGCTGATCTTTAGAAGGAAAACCTTGTGTAGTGTTGGTCTATCCTAGTGCCACCTCAATCCTTTTTATTACAGATTAGAGAAAAAAGGAAATGGGTAAACAATGTCTGAACGCTGGCAATGCTTGAGCCTGTCCTGTTTTTGGATATGTCACATGGAGTAACCTTGTGGCTCCTCTGTATGAGGCCAAACACTGATTTAGTACCTTGTGTCCTGAGCAGCCGGGGGAAAGGAATTATGCCAAAGGAAAGTAACTTTAATAAGGTGTATTAATTGACTATTGTCTTAGTCTGCCTTAATGCTATAACATTCTGTTATTTGGCATAGCACCTTGCCATGTGCCAATCAAGAAACATTTGTACTTGTTTCTTGTTACATTGTAGGGAAGTAAATGGAATCTTCTGTTGTCCTGTGCAGAAATGTTTGTTGTCTGGAGGCTAATCCCTCTTTCCTTTCAATTAGAACAGCTTGGCTCTGTTAAAAAAAGTGCTCTTTTAATAAAGAGGCTGTTTTCAGAAAAACACGGTTTAGGAAGGAGTTAACTGCTTCACAAACAGAGGAAGAGCCTTTCCCTTTCAGCCCACCTGTGGAACCAGCTATGTGGTAGGACTGGAGAAAGTCAGTAAGGAAGTGCTGGACATGAGCACCATTTCCCTAGGATCTGGGGTTTGGAAACAGGAAAAGATGTGGTGTGCTCGGCTGAATCACTTCGCTGTTACTGGAAATTAGAAATTAGCAGTGGGGTCACAGGCTCTAAGGACACTTTTCTGAAGAATGGGATAGGAAGGGGAAGAAGCCACCAATATTTATGGGGACCGAGGGCAGGACACAGGCTGGCCAGGCACTACTGATCTTATGCTGGGCTTTAGTAGGTGAACATCAGAGTGTCACTGATCTCTTGCAGTCTGTCAAGTATAGTAGTTATTTATAAAACCTTTACAATTTGTCCTTGATGGTGTTAGTCTGCCTTTTAATATTCCAAACAGAACAGGTGGGGCTCTTTCCTCAATATACATGCTATTTTTGTCTCTGCAGTGATTTTGTGTTTTGCCAATGCACTTTAATACAATTAACAAAGTTACTGACTTAGGATCACTACAAAATGTAATTTTTCTGCAATGTCCCTTGTGAGAGATCTTATCCAAAAGCTGCTATACTGGATTTTTCTTAGGCAGTCCTGATTTTGAAGACAGAGTATCTGGTCCCTTATCTTCACACTTTTCCTTACTTAAGAAATATTCCTGATCTCATGGTATAAATGGTCTTTAAATAACCCATCATTAGATGAGCAATGTGACAAGAGCTTGTGTTTACAGATTATTACAATTCTTAAGGAAAACTTTTTGTCTTTACTAAAGTTCTGGATAAAACTCTTAGCCAGAGAGTGAACTTTTACTTGGTTTATACTATTAAAAATATTCTAAGTCAATTTGAATATTCTTGTTGTACCAATGGAAATGTAATAAGAGTTTGGGCAGTCTGAAATGAGTATTTGTACATAAACTACTGTGCAGAAAGAGATCTGAGTAGAAAGACATAAATTAGTGCATTTTAAACTAACTGTATAATAAGGAACCTATTCGGTAACAAAACTTTCACCTGTTTGTTTTTTCTTTTTTTTAGAGGCCCGTGTTTCTTTTATGTCCAATTTTTTTTCTCTGAAAGTTTTCTTCTTGTATCTTTTGATGTTCTAGTATATTTTAATTTCACTGGTTGGTATTAAATATCCATTATACAGTTATCCAGATTAAGTCAGCTGAAATAGATTCTTTTATATGTCTAGTCTATATATCTGTGTAGTTTAGTCTAATTCCAGAGACTAAGAAGCATGAGGAATCTTTTTGAACATTGTGGGCCAAAATAACTTTAAAAACCTGTTAGAACACTTTCTGCAGTGCATTCTGCTATGCTTTGTCTGCACATCATGTCTTGCTTTACAAAGCTTTGAATGTACATCTAATGGAATAAGTGTTTATTCCTGGATAGCTAAGGGAGCCATGATTCTATTAAACCTCGTGCTCTGCCTCTGCAGATACTCATGTTCCTGGCAGAAGCCTTTGAATCCTCTCTTACTACACTCTTATTAATGTGGGCAGGATTTGTCTTTTATGACAGAGCATCTTCAGCCATTCCCTTCTGTTGTACATCAATGCAAGGTAAGACTTGGGGTTAATTTTCACTCCTACTGAAAAATGTGTGAATCCTTCCTGATGTTAATGTACAGAAATGAACNCTATGCTTTGTCTGCACATCATGTATTGCTTTACAAAACTTTGACTGTATATCTAATGGAATAAGTGTTTTTCCTGGACAGCTAAGGGAGCCATGATTCTGTTAAATCTCGTGCTCTGCCTCTGCAGATACTCATGTTCCTGGCAGAAGCCTTTGAATCCTCTCTTACTACACTCTTATTAATGTGGGCAGGATTTGTCTTTTATGACAGAGCATCTTCAGCCATTCCCTTCTGTTGTACATCAATGCAAGGTAAGACTTGGGGTTAATTTTCACTCCTACTGAAAAATGTGTGAATCCTTCCTGATGTTAATGTACAGAAATGAACTGTGGTCTAAACTGGATCTGTCTGGAAGAAAGGGAATGGCATCCACAGAGCAGTGTCTTGTGAGATATCTTGTCTGCCAAGTCCATTAGTTTGTGTCAGTGTTCTACAGGGGTGCCAAAGATGGTGGTCTTGGTCCCCTGGCAAATGCCACATACTGTCAAATTCCATGGAGCAGCTAATGCCTTAGCTAATGTATTTTTATTTTAATGTATTTTTATAGATATGAAAACATACTGAGCATAAAAAATATTGAAGCTTTCATATTTTGAAGTATGAAAGTCTTGCTAACAAAATGAAGGCACTTGGTTTATACTTTTAATATTCTATATACATAAGCAGCAGGTGGTAGCTACATAACAAAGCAAAAAGTTTCCTTTTCAGAGCTGTTTGAGTATAAAAATATTTAATAACAACATCATAATGAACAAAACCTATAATCATGTTTTTGTCTTTGTTTGCTGTATGGAGAAAAGATTTGCAAAAGACTTTGTAAACTCCTACTGTCTCTGTTGCTGTCAAGGAGACAGGTATTTACCAGCAGAAACCAGAAAGGTTTAGTGCAGGTGCAGTTGTTGACTGCTCTGAGTGCCCCTTGCTATCCTGTGAAATCCTTTACAGCAAACATCTGGAAGGCAGCACTTGAAATTCCCAGGTATGTGACTTGAGCCAAACCTTCCCAGAGCTAGGGGGAGCTTGCTGTTGTAACTGCAGCTTGTTGGTTCTCTGGACAACTCTCACTGCAGATTGCTAAGGCTGATAACTTCACCTTATTTAGGCTACTTTGTTTATGCCCTCAGAACACTCCAAGTGTCCCAACTGTATGCTCCGGATTGATCAAAGTAGAGAGCAAATAGCTCCTTCACACATCACGTGTAACAAATGTAGTCAGAGGCGGAACCCAAGCATGATTTTCTATTTCTTCTAATGCAAGACACTAGAAGGTGCCCCAATTTCTTTAAAAATACTGCTTCAGTATTCATTTTGAAGCAAAGCTGCAGACTCAGAATGTTCATAGGAGTCCTCATCAGCCAAGAGCGCTGCCCCGTTCCTGCTCCTGGATCCCAGGGAACACAAAGCATTGTGGGGCCTGGATTCTCTGGAGTGCCAAAACAGTTTTTATCTTTTGAGTCCATACACTAGAGACAAAGTCCAGGTTATGACCCTGGTTCAGGCAACATTGCAGTTAAACAAACAAATGTACTCTAAACCCTCTAAAACATTTCAAATTGCCATATTGTGGGCTTGTGTCAGGTCTCAAGTAAACACGATAAATGGTCCTTTTGGATTTTATCAAGTGCCATAATTAAACCTCAATTACAACCAATCAGATTCCCATATCATTAAAACCTATTAGATTTCCAGTTATGTCTTCTTACATCTATTTTGATTCCAATAAGGTATTTTTTATTTCTGCCCACCATTTATTCTGCTAGTAGTGTTTCACAACTAATCTAGCACGTTAGAAGTGTGACAAGTATCTTTGTTTCCATTGTTTGCTATTAACTAAGAGAGTGAGTGATCCTTCTGGAGGATTCCTTTCATCTCAGGGGGCCAAATTTTGTTTCAGTTTGTCTTTTGTAACTGAGTAAGTTCAATTGGAGATCAAATCAGAGGAAGATTAGTCTCAGCCAATTTTTATAACATGAGGTTGTATGACTTTAAAAATAGTTTAGTTATTCCTTTTACACACTAGAAATCATAACTAAGTTTTCCTTTTAGAAGATAAACTGAAAATGTTCTCTAATGTTTCCAGCACAAGCTTCACTGGGTCCTTCCTCTGAAAACAGACAGGTAGGAATTTGCTTAATCCAAGCTTGTCCTTTTTTACTTTTCAGACAGAAATACTTCTGACAGATCATTAATAATTCAGAAATTGTATTTAATTACACAGTGCAAGTGAAAAATCTTTCATCTCATGTGGTGAAATGTGAAAATTGATTTGTTCTGGAATTCTCTATCTGCCTTTTGACCTTCAGGCAAACATTCAGTATGATGACAGTACTGTGAGGTTTAGACTGCCCAGTAGTGATTTACACTCAAACTTTCACTGCTTTGAATTTAAAGTGCAATACAACCAGTAAAACCCAGAATAAAGTCAGTACAATCAACTTAGCTGTCTTAAAGCAATATCCTATAAACTAGAATTATTAAGTAACAATTTTAAGCAGACATAAAGTCTTTTCTTTTTGTATCCTGGGATAAATCATTATTCAGCAAACACACAGCAGCTCAATAATAATATTTCTTCTAAGCCTTTTTTTTTAAATAGTGAATTAAAACCATGAGCACTTACTGTTATGGCCTGGAATCTTTCTTTCAGCAATTCGGCTTCCTCCATTCTACAAATCAAAAACAGACAAGTAGTGAAGGCAAACAGAAAGAGACCATAAGCAAAAAACCTCCTGGTGGAGCTACAAAAATAAGCTGAGGTGATTTGATCCAATTCCAGAGCAGAAAGAGGTAGAATTTTTGACTTGTCAGAAGAGTCCCTGAACAGATGAGCAGATCAGTCCAGCCAGACACATGTAATGAGGGTGTGGAGAGGAGGCAGACAAGGAGAGTGCTGGCATGAGTTGACTGACAAGTTGGAACAGTGGAGCACAAGCTCTTTTCCTTCAGGAGCTGCCAACTCTTTGTTTTAATGTGCTCGGTTAGCATGCCGCTGCTGCTTTAACTGTTAAATGCCCAAAACAGACTCTTACAGGACCATGGTTGAAGTAAACTTTTATTTAGTTCCTATTTCTTTACTTTATTTTTCTATGCTTCTGGTGATAAACAGATATTTTCAACTTATTAAATTTATTTAAACTCATAAAGTTTATTATTTAAATTATTCATCTTATTTCATCAGTATATTTTAACCTGTTGTAATATTAGCATTGTAGATGGCATGGAGTTTTTTTGAGATTACTCTTTTAATTTAATTTTGTAGATGAAATTTTTAGAGAAGCTGTATTCATAGCTGGGTGAATTTTAGAACTGCTAACCTGAAGTAAGATAAACTTTAGGCAGTCAGGTCTTTCATTAAATGGAAGTGTTAATCTGTGCAATTACTGGTCAGCTATCTGGGACTCAAGGGAGGCTTTGTGTAAGTAAGGATTTTAGGATCATCACTGCAGTGTTACCAAGATGAATCTAAAATGCTGGTGCCTCTCAGGCCAGATTTTTATTCAGCTGACTTGCTGCAGACTTCTGCTGAAAACAGCATTCTGTGCCTTAAGGGATGGTGCACATTTTGACCTTTCCATTTACCTGAGTGAGAGTCAGCCGTCCAAAATCAATCTAGGAAACTTGCAGAACAAGTGGAACTGCCTTAGTAAAATCCAGTTGTGGAAAAAATTCTAAGCAAATCAAACACAGAGAATAAATCAAGCATAAAGGTGTAATGTGAATCTGGAATCCCTTTGTTACCTTCAGTATCAGGTAACTTAAGTTACCTTAAGTAAGGACACCAGCAGAAGAGTCAGTCAGCATGTTTGGGTTTTCCCAGATAATTCACTGACATGACTCAACTCAGCAGCATTTGGTGACGGGATTTATTTTACATGTGGGTACAGTGACCTGAAGCTTAGTGGCAAATCAAGCTCATTATTAACAAATTCTAAGATGCTACAGAATTGTAGCATCTTATGATGGTGAAATTACACCCTTATAATTCAAGAGAAACCAATATTTGATTTGATTTTCCTCCCTTCTAGTCTGTCATCACTTCTCTGTGTACACAAGCAGATTTTCCCCTCTGCACTGGGGATTAAGGATTCATTAATGTCTTCTTTATTCTCTGATCCACCCTGAGATTTTGTTCAAACTTGAAAAGACCACATTTTTATTCTCCAGTGAAGAATTAATTTCTATTTTTTAAATATTAATATATGCTTTGTTAGGTCAGCACCTGAAATGTTAAAAATTACAATATTAAAGCAAATGTGAAGTTCAAAGGCAAGTATATTGAGGTGTATCAAGAGACAGGTTACATGAGAGTTTAAATAAGTTTGATTTATGGATAAATAGAGAATAAATTCAACCACACTGTGAAAATAAATATATTGTTGCTGCAGAAGCCAGTAGTGAGACAGTTTTTCTGTTTAAGCTTTCATAAGTCAGTATAGCCTGCCTTAGCAAACGCTGAAAAAAAACAAAACCAACTTATTTTACTTCTGTCCTCTGTGAAGTTCATCTTAAAATTTAAGTGTGTATGTGGACTTCAGAATGTTTTAAAAATATTTAAAACAAGGGATTACATCAGAAGTAAAGATGTCTGTTTTGGGCCACAATCTGTACTCTGAAATAAATGGAATCTACACTCAATGGGTAGAAGAATTAGATTTGTATTTCAAGATCAAATTAAAACCCATGGGTTTGCATTGCTTAGAATTTTTATGATCTAAAATATTCTCCTAAATGTATGCTTGAAAATTATTCAAGTGTTTTTAAAAACCCTATTTGTAGATGTTATATAGTTGCAGACTGGAAAAGTATTTAACATATTTTACCCTAATCTAAACCAGTAAGTTGAGGTAACCTGAAGAAGGTTTCTAGAATGTTGCTTCTGTTTTTAGGTGACCATTATTAAGAAAATATTTAAAACCCACTTTAAATATTTTAAATTGTTGCAATCATATATATCCCCTTGCTAGGCAAGATTTGTTTTTCAGTCAATAGGTTGCTTTCCAGTTATCTTAATCCTATTCTAAATGGGATTTATGTGCAAGGGAAGAAATGGACCAGCTGTCATTTTGTCTGCCCAGTAAGCCTGCCTTACGAGTAGGAGTATCTATGGAGTAAAGGTTAGAGCAGTGAATCTGAACAGCTGTGTTTTCAGGCTGCAGGATTCTTGGAACAAGGTTTCTCAGAACCTGCCTGCCAGGAACATATCCAGAGGAAACTATTTGCACTTCTTCTGTAACTTTAAGAAAGAGTTAATTTTTCTTTTGATAGAATAGATTTTTTGATTGATGCAGAAAATGTTTGTGTATCATATAATGAGTCATACAGGTTGGAATTTTTGGCCTCACTTATTTCTCTGTTAATTTCCCTTTTGCACTGTGTACCTAATTTAGGAATAATAATGAAAATCTACAGCCAAGCTGAGAGAGTTCCATCATGAAGCCTTACAGAAAAGGGATGGTAATTTAGAAGAATGCAATATCATGATCCAAAATCTAGAAGACCATAGAAGCACTTTCACAGCTGAAAATGCAAGTTCTGTTGTTCATTTCTGGAGTAATGTCTGAGTCCTGGAATGCTCTTCAGAACTGCAGTGGCTTTCCCTGGCCATACTCTACATACAACATCAGCATCAGTTTTACTCTTGCTGATTGTACTAGGGTTTCTTTTGAAACGCATAATTAGCCTAAGGCACGGTGAGATATAGATTATTGTAGTAGCAAACAATTGGCTCTGAGAAGAAACATTGCATTAAAGGTAAGGAGGAAGAAGTTTTCCCTTTTTCAAAAAGCGAATTTGAAGTGAATGGAGTTGATTAGATTGTTATCAGCTGAAAACATAGCCTATACTTTCTGAAAAGAATGGCTACTGAGTTCATGAATTCACATTTTGTTCATCTAGCTAGTTTGATAATTTTTGCTTTGTAGAGAGCAGCCTTTGGTAAATGTGTTTGAAACACAAAAAGGATATTTTGGACTCAGTGCAAAAAGGAATTCTGTGTTCTTACAGTGAGCAAATGTACTGCCCCTATGCATTTGTCTACATGTAGCCTTAACTCTGACAGCAGGAATAGGGAGGAGATAAATTTCATTGAAGGTCTCTCTATACAAATGTTTACTGCAGCCATCCTGTCAATTGGCCCAAAAGTCTGTTATTGGGGGTGCCTCAATTGATTGAGAGACAGTCTCTTCTCCAGCTAGAACCATGGTTTTGCATTTTACAGGAAATAAACCAACAAGAAATGGAAATTTGAAAATCTAAATAAGGCTTATGTCCCTCCATCAAATTATATATTTATAATTATTAAAAAATGTGTACATTTTAGGATCTTAGAGGAAATTTATAACAAAATATCTGCCAGCTCTCAGGAGGGATTAAATTTTGCTTTGAAGGCAGATTTTTGGAGAAGTAAAAGACCTAGGCAGGTCTTTTAACATAATTAATATTTTGGATTCTCTCACTGAAGCAAAACAATATCTGAATATGTCAGATATATATAGTTCTACGAAGCTAAATTCTACCTTATTTGCTTGTTTGAGTAGATACACACCCTGAATCTCTGGGAGGAAAAGCCTTGGACTATTATGTTTCAGCTGGTACAACTCCCTTCCTGTTGCTATTCATAACTATAAATATATTAATTCTTTAAACTCAAACTGAAGAAGCAGCTATTTGTCATTATCTTAATTTTTTTCTAATACATTGATTTTTTAAAATCGTATTTTATGGTACAACTGCTGCTCAGATATCTTTCAATGCTATGGAGAGTCTAGAACAGAGCATGAGCTTAGGAGTCTCTTCTGTGGTAGGGGTCTATCTTATGTGCACAGGTAAACCCAGCTAAAAGTGCTATTGTGCTAAACATAAACCATCTTGCCCCTGTTTTCTAAAATTACACAGTGAAATTTGGTGAAGCATACTGATTATTTTTCTGTCAGTTAACCAGGCCTTGTGTAGCCTTTTTCACATTTCCAGACTTGTCAGTTCTTAGTCTTGTGTATTATATGAATCTCTGGATGTGGGAGGGTTTCCAAAGCACCTTTAACTCTGTTGTGTCTCATCTAAAAATCCCACTTCAGTGAATAGTTTAAGCATAATTACTGTGGTGATATCAAATATGAGACTCTTAATAGAATGTGTTCAGGTGCCCAGGACTGTGTTTGCTTTGTGGTGGTTTGGGATTTTTTTCAGGGCTTTTTGTTTCTTTTGTTTTTTTAATGTATACTCAAACAAACCTACAAAGAATCTGAAATACTCAGGATGGGTGCCTTACAAATGTTGTGGAATGCATTGCTTGCAACCTAGAATTTTCTGACTGCTGCAGATATGCACTTCTAAGAATAGGGCAGAGTTTTAAATCCTACCCAGCCAACTGCGTGGGGAATTTTTAGCAGGGCTGTGAGAACCAGCTTTAGTTACTGCATAGTTTGGTTTTGTTTTATTAAGTGAAAATAAACCACCCCATAACCAGGGCCAAATCCTGCAAAAAGTAACAAAGCCCAAACAGGTACTGCGCTGTCCACAGTAAGGAAACTGCATCTCATATTCTTCCAATTCTTATTTTATGATGCTCTTGGAGAATACAATGAGAACAGTTGTGGTGTTTGGATCTAAGAGACTTCAGTAAGATGGCAGAGCAAAATTAGGGCCTTGCAGACATATTTTTGTGAACGTTTAGTGCCAGGTGTACCAGTGCCACAGTACCAAGTGCTGCTGGTGAAAGCCTTAAAAGTACAGATAAAATGTTCTAGAAGATGACCTGAAGTAGGAATTCCTTAAGAGAAAAGCTCTTTCTGCAGCTGGAGCTGGGGAGGGTGTGGTGTAGAAGAGACAGGGACAAGACTGGAAGTGGTGAAGCCATTCGGCAGCCTGGGTGAGTTACATCAGCTGGCTCCCTTCTCCTGAGGCATGGGCAGAGCTCTCACGCTGCTCCTTTGAGAAGCTGCCTAACTAGTCTGTGCCTGTAGCACTGGAGCTCAGAGGTTCTGCAAGATGAGATGAACCTTATCTGATAGCTCTCAGCAGAGCAAAGAAGAATTACTGCTTTCTCCTCCCACACTTCCAGTCACATTTCCCTTCATCTGATTAATCTGTGAAGCAATTATATTTGTTAACCTGTCAGGAAAGTAATTAAAAAGAAAACTTGAAAACAAACCTAACCCCCCAAATCCATGAGTATCCACTATGTCAGTAAGCTGAATAGGCTAAATAGGAGATGGCAGGATAAGGAGTAAGAAGAACTCTAATTCTGATCATGGGACGAGCAGCAAGAGGAGAAAGATGTAGGAAATATGATTTCTGGCAGCAGAGAGATGAACTCAGCCACCTTGCAGGTCTCAGGCTTACCTTACTGAGTGGTGCAGGGACCACAAGAGACCTCATGTTGACATGTATGATAAGCATGTATGCTTAGCTATTTATCTGAAGCTTGAAAGTGCTGTGAAAACATGATGACTTCAGACTCTGGCAATCCTTCCTATGCTTCCAGATATTCACTATCCTCCGCTGTGGGTGGGCAAAAAATATCTCACATACAATTTGTTTTGCGTATACCTTTCCAAGTATTAATGGAAAAAAACCCAAATGTGATAAGATTATGCAAAACTTTATTGCTAGCAGAAGTGATAAGATTGTTTATGTCAGATGAGGTGTGTTGAAAATACAGGCCTGATTTCTTCAATGAAGACCTTCTATTTTTTGCTGAGGAGTTTATTTGGGAGCAGTGGCTGAGGAGAAACTCTCAGCTTGTCAGCCACTCAAACTGTTAATATCAGCTGTCCCCTGCTTGCTCCCAGTGCCAGGGAGGTCAGCTCAATGACAGGGGCTCTGGCCAGCTGACGCCGGCTGTGTGGCGTGCGAGCAGCTGAACCTGAGGAGTCATCCAGATGCCTGTGACAGTATGTCACCAACTCATATTTTTCAACAGATTCAAATATTCACCACTGCTTCACACAGCACTGTACACTTACTTAAGCCTTCACCTTAGAGTGGTGATTATTAACTAGGAGAAAAAGCTTGTTATAATATAGTTTCCTTATTTTTTGTGTAAGTTTTGTTTTGATTGTCAGGATTTCAGACCTGTTTCACAGCTACTTTTTCTAATCAGAAAAATATTATTGTCCTTATTTTCACCAGAATCTGAAGTGGATCCTCTTAGTGGTATTCTGCTTTTTGCTTGATATTTGCTCATGGTGAAATTTTGTAACTTTGAGCTGATATACTGGCTCCATGGAGTTGAAAGGAGACATCCTGCTTCTGTCTCTATATCCCGTATTCCCAGAGTTAATGTGGCTGTCTACTCATGGAATCTGCTCGCTAAGCTGGCTGAGAACTAACCAAGCTAAAGATGGCTATTGCTATGCTGATGAGTCAGATCATTGCCCAGCGAAGCCTGATGAGTGCCAAAATGTGGTAGAGAGAGGATAGAAGGTGAAACTGTGGCTACTGGAAAATGCAAAGGAGGAGGAAAGAGCAGTGGAAGAGGAGGGACAAGTTGGAAGAAAGGGAAAGAGATGGTAAACTGTTAGATAAACTAAGCTGTTAAATGTAACTTTACAGACTATGTAACACAATATGTGGAAATCTCTTTTTTTCCTTTCCCTCCCCTACCCCCCCTGCCCCCGGAGGCTGAATAGGCCTTTGAAACACTTTTGTCAGATCAAAGGTGAATCTCTTATTACCATTAATGAATGCAAAGAATAACCTGGTTGAATGAAAGAATATTTTGGGAATGATAAAAGTTATTTTCTAGTCATATTTTCTTAAGATGTGAATGAGTTCTTTACCCAATACCTTAAGGAGAGCCAAGCTAATCTGCATGTGGTGGCACTGCTTCATTAGATATAATTTCTGAAGAGTGTCTTTGCAAATTTCTCTGCAGCCTGGTAAGTAGGACCTGTAGTTGGTTTGGAGATCCATTATGGTCTTTATAGACTTCTCACTGTCCAAATGCACTTGGAGACTGATGGCCTGCAGAGGCAGGGATTAAATACTATTTTAACAAAATCTTTGAAAATTTGGAAATGCCATTGTGTATAGCCTATGGATGAAATGACTATTTGAAAAGGGTTTGATGCATTGTGTTAATCTGGAAAAGGGGCTTGTCATGTAATTTCTCATTTCACCAAGTATTATCATAGCCTGCTGCCAAATGGGTCTCGCTGTATTGTTGGACATACAGCTGATGAAGTTACAAGACATTAAGAAACCTGTTCTTGGGGTTTGAATTAAAAAATTAATTTACATTTCTTGCTTATAGTTGCACTCAGTTGGACACAACATTAAGAGTTTGAAAGAAAAATCAGGAACACTCCAACCACTCTAGTTAACACCTATCATCCTCTGATTTTGTTGATCTGGTCTCTTATCTTGACTAATGCAGTTCAGGATTGTAATCAAAAGGTGTCATTATGTCGTGATTGCTCAGTGCTTGTATGACAAGTTTTATATTCTCAGTTTCCAGTGGGCTGTCATTAATGGGAGAAAAACCAAAACATGAGTAGCAGGTACAGCAATCTGTCATTTCAGTGAAGGAACATCACATATCAGTGTAAGTAGTATCAATATATTTTCACATAGTCTACACTTCAAAACCAATAATAAGTTAATAATGAACTTATTTATATGTGTATATTCTTTTCTGCTGAGATTCAGGAACATTCTTTATGGAAATACCTTTTCTCCAGTTGTATGAAATATTTGGTATGTTCATATTAATACTTGATTCTCTTGGGAGACAGCTGTTTAGATTAGTATTGCTTGGAATTTATACCATAAATCTCAGTAATTGTTGCAGTGGTTTGTTGTTGATTTGTTTAATGCTGTAGCTCATAAATGGAAAAGCTAAAGCTAGATGGATCACAAACTTTAATAACAACAGTTTAGACCTCCAGCTGGAAGAGTGAGACTCTTTGGGGGAACCTAATGATCTGTCTGAAGGAAATGGGACCTTAAACACAGCTGAGGAACCTTAGCTCTCTTTAGTTCTAAGAAATGTCCTACATCCATGTTGTATTATTCTGAAGTGATTATTTTTACCAGTTTAAGTGCATGGAATATATTTCATGATTGACATAGNTCTCTTGGGAGGTGGCAGTTCTTGGCAAAGGCAGTAAGTGATTTTTCGTAACCATTTGACTTCAGAGAACTTTGGAAAAAAGCTCCTGTTACTGGGAGATCTGATCACTTGCTTTCTGCAGCTAACTGAAACAATTCCATAAAATACGTGCTTAAGTTCTCAACAAGGGAAGAACAGATTAGAAAAGGAGACATTTCCACATGTTATGACCACAACTCCTGTCTGTGATCAGGTTAGTTGCTCAGTGGTCAGATAGTGGCTCAGGGACTTGACCTGACAAATAGTTATATTGGGGGTTTTCAGAGCTGTGTGAGCATCCTGTACTGGTGCTAATGGGGTCTTCCAGAGCTGATCTAACACTGCAGCAGTGTGCTACTGTATGCAAATTAGCAGTTAGAAATGGAAATGTTGGTAGTGGAATGGGTCTCTTTGGTGGCTCCCACTAGGGGCTTCAAAGTAACTTTTCCTCCAAATCCTTATTCCTTTGACTGCAACCTTTTTTCTTCATTGCCTTACTATTATGATATCTTCAGCAGAACTGACTGCAATACCTCAGGTCCTGGCTTGTACTTTCTCCAAACTAATAATGCCTATTTTCCAAAAAAAACCTTGTGAGAGCCTCAAACCCTTTGACCTCCTCCTACTTCAGCTAGATATTATCCTAATCCTCAGTCTTTCTCCTATCCTATATTAATCCCATAAACCTCTAACAAATCTGCCTACCTCTGTCAGTATTTGATGAAGAAGGTCCAGGGTGACAGCTCCTAGTGTGCACTGACAGGCTGCAAAAAACTGACCACAGTTTGAATCTACCCATTTAATTGTCCCTAACAAGCAGTTATGAAATCCACAACCCAGCTCAAAGCACTCCTAAGATGGTCTGACAATGTTTTTTACATTCTGGTCCTTTTGGTTTTTTTGTGTATAATGCTTGTAGTATACAGGACTGTCTTTGAGTTAGTGAAATTTAAATGCCAGTTGTGAAAACAACATGAATAATACAAGAAATGGTGTATAGGTAAGACTTTGAAAGATCATGAGCATGACTCAAGCAAGTGGGATTCTATCCTGGTTACATAGAGATTCCAATCAGAAAAACATCCTGACTGTTGATTCTTCTTGTTTCTTTTGCATAAAATGACCCTAAATTCTCTAATTTAACTTTTTCTTGAATGTACTTAATCACTTGTCATTTTCTAATTCTTGGAGGTAAAAGCTATCTGTAGTAGAGCTTGTCAAAAACATTTGATATAAAAGGCTAGAAACTGACACAAAACTTCATGTGCTAAAATGACATCTCAGAACTCTTTATTTTCTGTTCTATTTCCTCCCCTTTTTAATGCTATTTGCAATTTAAATGAATTCTAAAACAGTTAGATCCTACAATCTATTTTCCTACATGATCATTTTAGTTGTATTTTCTAAAGCTGGTCTCGACTTTAAATTCCTTATTTTTCCTGAATATTTCAGTTGTTGGCCAACAAACTTTTGCCTGTTTTACAGGAACACTACAGAGAACAACGACTAATCTCTCTAATTTTCAGTTTACCTCTATTATGTAGATGCTCTCATTTTCAGAAACAAAGGTAGGATAGGAATTAGTTTAATGCTTTGGTTTGTTCAACTTTGATTATTTAATTATTTTGTCACCTAATAATTTTAAATAATTGGGTTTTCCTGGACAATAAAAAAGTTTACAATAATTTATGAACAAGGTGCTCTCTCTTTCCATGTGTATATGGGATGATTAATAGTTTCAGATCTGTCATGCATTCTGGAACTATAGGCTAAATTAGTAGTATGCCTGGGTTAATTTCAGCACTTCAGAAGTTTACAGAGAGTCTCTGATGGCTTGTCTCCAATCTGTTTAATGACAAAAAACTTAAATTTGCTAAAAAAGGCTTTGGGGCTTTTTTCTTTCAAACTCTAGTTCACAAGGCTTATGTCAATAATGAAGCCTTATGTAGGAAAAGCTGAAGATTTCTATTTTCCTTCACACTTCTGCATATCATGAAGGTTCTTCCATAGCAGTGTTACATATTTTTTCACTGACAATAATGCCTGAATGTGGCAAATAGACCTTTGCTCTGGCCCTCTGCAATATAGAAATTACAAATTGCACTGTATGTGCTTTGTAGTTTAAAGAAAGTGAATCTTATTTCTTTTTTTTTAGGGCTCACACTTGTAACAATACCATCAAAAGCAGGGCTGTGTGTTTAGGAAGGATGAAATTCCTCAGATTAAGGCATGCCCTGACATCTCAAGATTCTGAGGAAAGTTTGGGAGTCATACTTAATCATCCGATGAACATTTTTGCTCTGATAGCAAACCTGTAGCTAGAATGGCTAATTTCTAAAGAGTGTGAGAGTTCCTCTGAGTTCGAGATGAGTGCAACTGTTATGGGGAATAGATTGTCCAGTTTAGCTGGAAATATTTCAAGAGGAATGCTGAAATCTGACTGGAATGCTATGAGAAGAATGATAAAAGAATTTAATAGAAAGTATGTNCGTACAATAATGCCTGAATGTGGCAAATAGACCTTGCTCTGGCCCTCTGCAATATAGAAATTACAAACTGCACTCTATGTTCTTTGTAGTTCTAAGAAAGTGAATCTTATTTCTTTTTGTTAGAGCTCACACATGTAAAAATATCATCAAAAGCAGGGTTGTGTGTTTAGGAAGGATGAAATTCCTCAGATTAAGGCATGCCCTGACATCTCAAGATTCTGAGGAAAGTTTGGGAGTCATACTTAATCATCCGATGAACATTTTTGCTCTGATAGCAAACCTGTAGCTAGAATGGCTAATTTCTAAAGAGTGTGAGAGTTCCTCTGAGTTGGAGATGAGTGCAACTGTTATGGGGAATAGATTGTCCAGTTTAGCTGGAAATATTTCAAGAGGAATGCTGAAATCTGACTGGAATGCTATGAGAAGAATGATAAAAGAATTTAATAGAAAGTATGTTCTACAAAATGAGTATAACTCATTAAATAGAAAGCTAATTGGTTATTCAGGAAGACAGCTTCTTACTGATGGAAATTTGACGGTAAAAGGCAAAATTATAACAAAATTCAGTAACTGGGTGTTGAAAGGTGAAATTACTGCATGTGAGAAGAGATTTTTAAGAGGGACAATAATTCCAGGGCAGTGATAAAAACCAAATTATGAAACCTATCACAAAACCTGAGAACATTCTTAGCATGCTCAGAAAAGTGACTAATTAGATGATTCAAAAATGGCTTAATCAAGAGCATTTTAAAAAGATTTCTTACTGATATTTTTTCAATTTCCTTTTGACTTTTCACATTTCCTGAAGAAATTCTTTAAAATTTTAACAGTTCAGAATTTGCTATTTGTCCTGGGTAGATGGTTATTTTGATTGTCAATATTGTAGTATCATCTACAGTCCTACATCCAGTTACAGAATGTATTTACAAGACACGTAATTTTTGCTGCTGGATCCACTTGCTTGAAGCCTTCCTTTTGGAACTTTGTACATTTTAAGCAGTAACCTTTTATAACCCAGAACCAGTAATTTTCAAATAGGAACTGAATACTTCATTCTTTTTGGTGTCATGAATCATGAAATGTGAATATAAAGATGTTGTCTTTTCATGAGCCAAGGAAAATTGTGAATGAATCTGTGTAAGTAAGGAAAATCAACCCTCCCTCTGTATTTCTTGCTTCCCATCTGACAGATGGGCAGGATTGCACTTTCCTATCTCACAGAGAAGTGTGCCATTGTTGAATATGGACTGTTCCTTACACAACCATTTAGATGATGTTTGAATTTGGAATATACCTAAAATGATGGTACGTCATTTGGTAAAATAAATTTTGGGGAAAAAAATCACTTTGAACAGCGTTTTGATTTATAGATATCTGTGCAAAGTAACAATTGGCAACCAGCCATAGTAAAAATGGAATACTGCCAAAACTGTGCTACCAAAATTCAGGCCAGCCCAGCCCAGAAGAGGATGGAAGCATCTGCTTGATTTTTGTTGAAAACCCTGGAACTCATAAGCAAGTGCTCACCATGAAGTATAAACTACCTATGTTTCAACGTATGTCTCTATTCTAATTTGTTTCTGTTGCAATAGGCCTCTGCGCCTTACTGGTCTCCAGAACTTTACCTTTTAACAAATTATTTCAGATGGCATGGACCCAGCAGCAGGCTAATGTACTATAGTCACCATTAGCAAATGTGCTTTGCCCTTGAATGGTCTCCTGTGCTAATCATTTTATGCCATTGCCATCCTTTTTCAGGAGTAGCTGCCCTTGCTAAAAGCAGCCTGGCTCTGTAGATTTGCCAGGAGGGGGTCCTGTCATGTGATTTAGTCCCTCTCAAAAAAGGACTCTGTGTGTGGCTTGGCTGACTTCTCAGTTCATTGCGTGCTGACACTGATTGTAGCAGGCTGACTGTCTTCACAGAGGGCTATAGTTCAGCTGATCTTCGAGGTATTTTTCAACCCCTAATGACTCTATGATCTCATCTGCTGCCCTTTCTAAATGAGCAGCCAGACTGATGTCATGCGTTAACAGATGACAGTGCTGGGTTTGGTGATGAGGCCTGCATATTACTAAAATGTGTATCTTGGAATGTAAAATTCATAAATTTTCTTCTTACATGTGTGTCTCTATAAATTAACTTTTCCTTCACTCAGACATCTGACCACTGACAGAGTGCAATCTGCGCAGTCTTGTTTTACTAACATTTGGGCAGACAGTGGTGAGCTTATAAACTAAGAAAGTGAAAGGGGTCTTCATAAAAGTCATGGCTTTGAATCTGTGATGCCTTGTATGTGCTACCTTTTCTGATAATGTTAGAGACCTTATCAATACCAAGAGAAGTCTGCTGTCAGAAAACGTGTTTAATGTACTTTAAATAACATAACATGATTCAATGTTTACTGTGACCAAAGCTCATATAAAAGTATCTGGAATTACTTAGCCTTCTATTCCCTTAACTTTAGCTGTAACTAGATAACTTCTTTTCTAACTCAGCTGTCCATATTTATCCTAGGCAATAACCTAGCTTAGGGTGTTTATGGTGTTTTTTGCTAACAATACCTTCCAGTTTGGGATAGATGCAGAACATTTCACTGCCTGAAAGGTTACAAAATTTAATGGGAAGGGTAGAGCATAGTGTGTCATGGTCCCAAACACACAAAATATGAGAGTAAACTGATGTTTCTAATGAATAGGTAGCGAAACATTTCTCTGGGCTGTAGTATTAACACTGAGCAAGATGAGAGGAGAATTAACCCCAAAAAGTCTATTTAAAACCAGAAAGATAAAAAAATAGGAAAGCATACAGGAAGCCTGCTACTCACTTTTGATTTGGTTTCATTTTATTTGCAGTACTACTTCATGTCAATGACTAACTTATAGATGTGCCTTAACACCTCTGAAAACATTCAAATAGATCATGCTTGATCTTCTCAAAGACATCTAATTGTAATTGGGACCTCGAGAGTACATAAACCAGGGAAGATATCATGAGGTTCAGAGATCATGATGAACAGTAGGAAGAAGGTAACCGATACATGGGAAAGTAAGCTGCTGAAGATGCAGTTTCGTGATCTATAGTTTGGCCTTTTGTCTAGCCTTCATCAGGTATATAATAACAAAGCTTGAAAGCTCTTTGATCAGCAGTTCAGCTCCCACACTGGGAATGAGGCCGGGCTTGCTCAGCTGATACCTCATTCTGACAAAGAAATTGAGTTACAGGAGGGGCATAGAGCAGGAGTAGGTATGGCATCAGTAAAAACAGTAGTAAACTTCTATCAACCACTGTTTGCAGGAGGAGTAAGAGCATGGACAGGTTAACCAACAGCACATCTAGCATTACCTGTTCAGCTGCAGCAAAGGAGGCACTTTCAAAAAAGGAAACACAGAAACTGGCATTCTTCCCAGGATAAACCTGCTAGGGCTTGTAGAGCTTGGCTGTCTGTGGTGGGTGGGGAGATCCTAGACATGTTCTGTCAGACCCTGGCATCTTCGCTGCTTATGAAAGAGGGCTGTGTTGTGTTCTGACAGGTAAATATGGGATGACACAGTAGCTGTGTGGAAACAACATAGTGACACAATCATCAGACCACATGAAACTCATTGAGAGCAGAAAGACACTGCTTGAGATGGCATCTAATATAAGAGAGGGTTCTTCCTCTTTTGAAGTCCTGATGTGACAATGATTCTGAGGGTACCAGCAACCCCCTTTGCTTTCTATACTGGATTAAACTGATGCTGCCAAGGATGTGTCTGTAGATGCTTTGCAGCGTGGCTCTGTGAACCATGTGGGCATTAGCAAACACTTCATAGTGACTGATTGTGATCCTTCCAGCCTGCAGCACGGGGATATTGTTATTAACAACTCAATGTGCCTAGGGCTTAAATATATGGAACCTAAAATTCATGAAACCTCAGTTTATAGAGTCTGACCCTCTGTGTCTCTTCACCAGTTCCCATCTAGTCTAAGTTCTCTAAAAATGATGTGAAACCTTCAATTTTCTGTCAACAATGCACAGAATCAGGTCTGATTGTGATCAGCTTTGGGGACTGTCAAGCAGCATGAGGTTTCAAAGAGCTTTAGTCCTCTGAGGTACAGCATAACGTTTGCTCCTGGGGTTTGGGCTGGTGGGGAGTAGTTTAATTATTTGTAGAGATCAAATTTATTAAAGAAGGTTCTGGCTGTGCAATGTAATTTCTTTATGGCATCCATTGGGTATTGCAAGCTTGGGCTGATGGAGGGGCCAGCCAAATGATTTAGCATCTCATCTGCACTGAGGTAGCTAGCCAAAGGAACATTACTCTTGCAGTGCTCAAAATTGCCTGGAAAGCTAGAAGTAATTTTCAGTGGCATGCTTAAGGTAGTTTTTGGCTCATTCATAAACTCCTGAAGGTAGTTTTCTAAAACAATGTTTCTTGTGTGTGTCTTTGTAAAGACAAATACAGTCTTTACTCCCATAGCATTGACTTTGTAAGGAACATTATCATCATCTTTTATTTTGAGGGATGTTCTAGAGTTATGCTGGGAGTAATAACCTGGGTTTAGCCTCTACTTTAAGCTCTTGAAAAGCTCTGGGTAGATAGGAATTAATATTTCCGTTCTGCAATTCTTACTTCAAGAAGGTAATTTCTGTGTACTTTGTGAATGTCTTGAGAAGAAAGTGTTTATTTTGAAAAAAGTTGTTGAACTTCAAACAAAAATACCACTTGTGGAATGGATTCTCTCCATCTTTATGCTCTCTTTTGCATGGATCACAATGCAAATACCAAAACAGCAATTATCCATTACTAGTTTAAGCATTTCTGAACTCTAGTTCTTAAGTAGAGTAATATCTTGATAGGGTTTAGTTACGCTTCACTATGCAAAACAATATCTTGAAATGTCTTGTCAAGAATTAATTAGAAAAATGTCTCATCTTGTTGTAAGGATTTTGCTGACTCTCTTTGGGCTCAATTGAGCAATTCCAGAGCATGGCAATCTCTTCAGTGCAGGAGCTGAGGAGGTGAAGACCACCTATAAACTAAGCATTTGTTGTTCAAAACATATAATTACAAAATCTGTCTGGGCAGATTCAAGTTCATGCTTGTTGCCTGGAGACAGAAAATACAGGAAATGACAGTTAAGTATTAAGTCTATAGAGGACTATTTGAGCAGGGGGCAAATACACAAAACCCCCTGCATTCACATGCTTCAGTATATGCAATTACCCTGCAGTGCAATTGGGAGTTCCTGTCAAAACGCCCTTTTGAGGACATAAATCTTTGATTTCTAGCAGCAGCAGCATTGAAAAATGACAGTTAAGATGCACACCATCCTGGGTATTATGTAGTCAGCTGGGAGCTCTATACTTGCTGTATGAGGGGGAAAGGAAATAAGATTACCCTGGCATTTCCTGAGCCTTTTGAGTTTTGTTTTTGGCTAGTCAGCCATTACCAAAACAAACAGGGCCAAATTCATTCTTTGGGTTTCTTTGAAGTCAGAGGAATTATAACTGTACTAAGTCCCAAGCTTCTTAGTATAAAGACCATGCTGAATCTCACAGGAGAATCCCCTTTTTAGAGCTTTTCTCTAATGGTTGCAGGGTTTATCATGTCTTTTCATAATTCATGATGAGTCATTCTGCTGCTTATTCAAAAGCTGCATTTGCAAAGATGTGGTTTTGCCTTTTCTCAGTTTTCAGTGAAACATGAAAAAAAATCTCATTAAACAGTTAAGAGTCATGCCTAGGTCCATCAGTATGCTGTGGGAAAATGAGGAGATGGGTCAGCTAGGGAAAAAGGCATTTCTGACAATGTTTTGTTTCTACCATTGCATTTAAAGTTCTCTTGATGCCCGAAATACTTCATAGGGTTCCTTTTACTGTTTGATTTCTTTGTCTTTACCTCATCCCCTCTGCTATGTGTAAAAAGTCATGGTAGGCCTAGTGTCTTTACAATCCTTCACCTAGGTTGCAGTCAAGATTACTAGCAAGGAAAAATATTTGTTCTCCTTTCCCTTAACTCTTAATAAAGGGATTTATGTTATCCATATCTTAAGCTGATACAAAAAGTAGTGGAAGTTGTCTGCATAAATGCTTATGTGATCCCACTAGGAAGAGCATAACCCATGTTCAGATTTTTTCCCATTAGCTGCCTTGTATTCTTTGTGATGACTTTTTTCTTGGGGAATTGCTTTTTCTGTACCTGATTATCCCCATGGTAGTTTTCCCCAATACCCCAACTTTATCATCATGTTATAATGATTTCAACAGGACTGACTCACATCTCTTGCAACCTAGTTGTAAATACTTGGCATTCCAGTTTATGTAACAGACAAATACTTGCTTTTGAGTACTTGCTTCTGGGAGGCCATCACAGTGAAACTAACTGATGGACAATCCCAGGCTTGGAGACAAATGTTTTTTAATTTTCGTATTTTATTGTCTCTCATGTAACATCTGCTCTATTTTCCAGTTTACTGTTTGCTCAGCTAGTACTGCCAACAATGGCTGTTTCCAGACTAATGGAAACTTTATTCTAAGCGAAGCAATTTGCAATGCTATCTATTTGAAAATGGAAAACATCTGTAATCTTTACATACCAAGATCTTACCATAAATATAGAAACAAAGCACTGTTTGTGCCCAGACCTCCAATACATCTTTGAAATAGCTGTGAGCTGGAAAAATGTTTGGTAATGTGAAAGAAGATGAGTGCTCTAAACATCTCATTATGAAATGCAAAAGGTTATTATTTTATTTTGCTTTTGAGCTCTTTATTCCTACAGGATGGCCTTTTAAAAAAGGAAATGTGGTAAACAGGAAAAGAAGGCATTTAAGTATAAGCTCAACTGTAGCCTGGATCTTTGGCTTGGTCTTATCACATTCTAGATAGAGGAATTGAAGGTGAATGAATTCACACCCAAATTCCATTTTAGTCATCAGCAGAAACTTTAGAACTGGGCTCAAGGGCCACTTGTCCACCTCCATGTACAGCTATTAAAGTGCAAGGATCTCTGAGACTTTGTCCTGATGTACTTTTAGTTGGTTGATCCTGTTCTATAACTGGGAGTGGGTTAGATATTATGGGTGCAACCAGTGACAGAGATGTCTGTAACCTACTTAAGAGAAGTCTTGTGTAATTTTTCTGACAGGGATTCAGGCCTACAAATATGGCCTTTCTTGTCTCAAGGCAGCATTTTCAGGCCTCCCAAAAAAAGCACAACTCTAGTGTTTACTCCTTTTCAGCTGGAGTTGCACAGAATTTTGTTTAGGGTAGAACTATCTTGAGTTATTTCTCAGATTCACTAACTGTATGGAATAACTGTATAGGTAAGGCTGTTTTCCACATTTAAAAATAAAACTGCACTAAATGAAGCTATAAGTAAATGGATATGTAAAAAATATTTCAACTTTCTGTAGCAAGCTTTAGACAGACCAGGTTTCATCATTAAATATTAAGTTATTGTGATCTCTCTGCCTTAAAATCAGATTAGGAAACAGAATGGTAACACTATCTATGTATATATATTACAGAGGGAGCCGTTCTTTTCTGTAGCTTTCATGTGGCATTTGCCAGAAAAGTACAAGTAAAAATACCAGCAAAAAGTCCTGTTTCATGTAAATTTATTTGCATATTTGTATAGACTATGTAGTTGCTAGAAATAGTTGCTTTGTAGGAATAGTGTGTGACAAGTCATCTATCACTTGGTGTCTGGAGCCCAGCAGACATTTTGAGATAGAACTTGCAGTAGCTTCTATGTGTTTGTTTTCATAAGAATATTCATTGGCAGGCCTGTCAAGTGTTTGCTGTGTCAATGATGTCTTCAAAGTCTTTCTTATTTGTGTTAATTGCCCAAAAATTGCTTTGGTGTGCTCATTTCAGGGATTATATGGTAGACTGAAAGTAAATACAGTGTTATAAAGTAAACCTGGAAAAAAAATTCACCTCCTCTTCCCTAATTTTATTTGTTCACAGGTGTATTTCAATCAATGCCTAGCTCATCCAAAGTAGAAAATTATGTATGAATTTGAGAATTAAGCCATCAGCATAGCACCACTGAGTGAATTTATATCTCAATGAATTCATAATGAAATAATTTAACCTGTTTGCACTGCTTGATATGCTTTAAATATTAGACTAATATTATCACCATCTACTAAACATGAGTCCTTCCCACGCTGGGAATATTCCTTATGAAATCCGGGCTGTCTTTCCATTGAAATCTCACTCGAGCAACAGATGGGGTGGGAGTCGCCCTAGCTAATGGATAACAGGTAAGTGCTGCTCTCTGGCAGATTCCTTTTCATACTCACTGCCTGCCATCAGTCTCCAGGAAACCTGGCTCTTGGAACCTCCTTAGTAATCAGTATGGACAAAGGTACTTCAAGGTGTGCAGGAATTAAAAGGAATAGAAGTGCATTGGCTTTCGCATAAGCAGAGGAATACTTTCTAGAATAATGACCAGTGGAGGTTTGGTGCTAAATGTAGAAAACTACAAGTAGAAAAAACCTATTGCCACACCTTTGAAATGTTTGCTAGGAGTCATGTTGGTCTTCAGCATGTATGGAAATGCATAATACTGGAGAATCTGACACTGTATTTCCATTGCAGATTGTGAAATCCCACTGGAATTTCAAAACTTTGAAGTGTCTTCAAACAAATAGAAGCATCTCTCTTAAGTCATAATTGTGTTCAGTGAGTACCAGTTTACTCTGATTCAAATGCTTTCAAAAAGTTGCTCTGTTTCGTTACAAAAAATACCAGCTGGAAACAGCTGGAAAGGTGTTGAGCTATGATTACCACTGCTGAGTCTAACTCTGTAGCACTGCTGGAAATTGTGTGCACTGGCACACTGCAGTGGAGCAGGCTGTTACTGCTGTCACTCTGAGTCAGTCCAGACTTCCCCTCAGCCCCCTGCCTTCCTACTCTCTCCTGACCCATTTCACCTTCAGACTTTCATGGCAAGACAATTATGCCTTTCCTTTCCTGCTTCGAAGTACTTAAATTAGTGAACTCTTGCAGGCTCCTGTTGCTCTGTGTGCACATAAACCATGCTATCAGTTGCAGAGCTGGTTGTGACTGATTTGCACGAGTCCCAGGCTGAAGGTGACACAGACAACGCCAGGCAATCACAGGCCTGTGGTTTGCCCTCTGCCTTTTGCTCCATAGAGCCATGTTCTGTCACTTCTGGCACAGTGCCACCAGGATTTTTTTTAAAAACCTTTTTCTGATTAAAACTAGGAAAAAAACGGCACTACAGCACTGCTGAAAATCTGGAAAACGTTTGTCTAGGTCATGGATTTCTGAGAGGAATTTACCATGATATTTAGCCAACAGAAGCATACAAATACTGAGACAATTTTATATGTCCTTTCCTCAGGAAGAAAGGCTACAGAAATCAATGGCCATTCATTGGACTAAAGTTGCCTGAATTTGATTTCAGCATTCTCTGTGCCTGAGGTTGGATATATTGTAATTTTTAAATTAAGTTATACTTTTAAAACCATAGTCAATAAAAATCTTTGCTACATTAACCTGCATCTGCTTAATACCTCNGTGTAAGCATCCATATTTCTATTGTTATATGCATGGTGAGTTGATTGACAGTGGAACTGAGATTCTACATTTGTAGGTAATCTGCTTGGGAACACTTTAATATAATTTAACACATTAAAGGAAAAACTGTCACATTTTATGTTAAGTATATGATTTAAATGAAATAATGAACACTAACAGCCATAGTGAAAGCATGAGAGAAATTTGGTAATTTCTCAACCAGTCCTAATTCATCTGCTTGTTTTCCTAAAACAGACAAATATCTCTACCAAAAGAGATTCAAAACAATTAATGTTCAAGGCTATAATTTACCACAAGCAGGCAAAAATCACTGGGATTTATTTTCTTCTCTGAGACTTAAATCTGAAATGAATATTCTGCTCATCACTATTAAAGCAGAATGTGACAGAAAGGTAAATGGACAGGGGAAATGTCTCCTTCATGCAAAAGAAAAGCTCTGTCTGTGCAGGCATCTATAGATAGGTCACGGGCTAGGGAGGGGAGGGGCAAAATACAACAGAGAAAATGGAGATTGTCCTTTTATTTCAATTAGAATATAATTTACAGAGACAAGAGAAGATTTAAATTACCTTTTTCCAGCAACTTAAAGAGAAGGTTAAGGTGCTAGAGTGTTTGAAAGATGAAATAACCAATTTTGAGAGTGAGAAAAGCTGAGCAGGAACTGTAATTTATGGAGGTTAGGGACTGAGAAGTTAGGTCAGACAAAATCTTCATGAGAATGTGACTTCTGGTAATGCAATCTTCACATGAGACAATAGGAAACTCAGTGTGGGGGATGTTTAAAGCAATCCATTTCTGGATATAGCTCTGAGGTCTGAAGAATATGCACAGAGCACAGCAGAAGTATTATTTGTTTATACATTTGTTATACATATCTATACTTATTACTTGGTGATGGGTCTCCTCACAGTGCTTTTTGAAGCTTT
The DNA here is from genome assembly GCA_013397245.1 of Thryothorus ludovicianus. Classification (NCBI taxonomy): domain Eukaryota; kingdom Metazoa; phylum Chordata; class Aves; order Passeriformes; family Certhiidae; genus Thryothorus; species Thryothorus ludovicianus. The sequence continues at coordinate 648 of VZTB01015553.1, read as the reverse complement.
TCCTGATCATGCAGAACATTTAAGCAACTAGAACTGGCGAACTAGACTCACATACTAAAATAAATTATTCTAGTTCTGACAGCGAAAAAGTTTAGTTTAAAGTAAGGCCAAACCACAGGCCTAACTGTGTACTTATTTAAATTGGAATTATTGCTATGCATTTCTGCTTTGCTGATGGCCAAATCAGCACAGTGACCACTGTAGTTTTCTGTATTCAAAGTCACTCTCTAATACTATTTCATGTCACAGAAGCACAGAAGCACCTACCTAAATCTACCTACATTTCAATAAGACCATCTTTCTTCTCCATCTCTCTTTCTATCCTCTCTCACCATCCCCCCCTTGTCTCTCAAGAATAGCTGCCATCACAGGCACACATATATTTTAAGATTTGTGTAGCTCTCCCTTTGAAATAGATACTCATCCATTGTGAGCTGGCACAAATGAATTGAAGTTATAGTGCATTCATACAAATTGTTCTCTGTCCTTTCCTCCCACATCTGTAAACACAAGAGCTCATGCTCCAGATCCACGTCTTAACTGTAGATGTATAAACTAGGAGGTTTTTTAGTAAGTAAGAGAAGCAGAATGAAGAGCAGGATGAAAACACTGTGTAAAGACAGATTTTTTAAAATATATTTTTAAAGA
>VZTB01015551.1:277084-294809 GCA_013397245.1 Thryothorus ludovicianus | reverse complement strand
CAATGCATTATTGGATTTTTTTTTATACTAGGTTGAAACTCTACCTACATCTGAAGCACTTATATATATATATATATATATTTCTGAAGCACTTATGTATATAAACATTTTTTTAAACTGTAAGATGTACCCTTTCTTATGATGGAAAAAGCTGAGCAAATGAATGATCTAAGAGGAGTGAAGCACAGAAGTCTCTGGGTATGTATTCCTTTGGGGAAAGTCCAGAAGTGTGGAGGCTTTGGCAACAGAGTTGTCGAGCCACAACAGTAAATGTTTAAAATAAAACTGAACTCTTGTTGAGAAGGTATAAAGGACTGGAAAAACCCATTTTTGATCTACGTTAACTGCTCCTTTCCCCAAAATGAAGGTGATATGTGAAGTCAGATTCTTGGAGAAAAAGTCAATGCTTCCATTTTTATTTACGTTTTAATGTTGCAACATTTCACATCATCACCACATCACCCACAGTTTCAGTTTTATAACTCTATCAAATACAGTCTGGCAGTAAAATAAATTTGGGTATTTTCAAACATACAGAAACACCAGTGGTGAATCCCAAATGCCTTGGGTGCAGTAGTAAACCTTGCTAGTTTAGGCAGAGATGTGCCAGGAAGGGGAGGAAATTCACAAGCTTCCATATGCTAAAGCATGAAGTCGCAGTTAACAAAACTTTGCACTACAGTGATAAGCAAACACATCTCATTAAGCTCCTCCACACACTAAATCTTCTCTAGCTGATACTTGCTGTATACAAGTGACATCAGTTTATGCTGGATCCCAGAACTTTACCTAAACTTTCTTGCCTTTTGCCTGGGAAAAAAAATCCAGTAGACTTCTTAGAAAAATTCTGGTCCATAGTGACAGACACATCAACACATGTGTTTTGTTCCACGTTGGAAAAAATATATTTTAATCTCTGAGGCATTAATGTTTATTTGATGCTTATTAGGATGCATGATGATTATTTGTTAAGTCCACTTAAAATTTGAACTACCCAAATTATTTAGGATGGGTTAAATCAGGTATTGGACAAGACCAGCAGATTACTGTTGAACAGCAATCACAGTGCTATAAAGTTCACCTGACATACAATACAAACACCAGACTCCTAAAGAAAAAAACCCTTTAATGAAGTATCAAAAGCATAAAGGAGGTATACAGGAAATTTAGAAACACTGACAATACTGCCAACTATTGCTTTTTGATAGAAATAACAAAAAGCCCTATCCTTCAGGCATAGAGGAACCAATCAGAAGCAATCCAGACCAAGATTAGAACTCCATTTTGGCTGAAAAAAATATTATGGATGACTATACCCTATAAAAACACAGAACTCACCCGATCATGTAAACTTGCACCTTCCTGGCGACAGAATAAATTAGGCAAAGATGCATTCCTATACCTATTGTCCAGAAATACTATTCACTTCTAGGAAAGGCACAAATTTAAATTGAATTGTAATGCACATGCATAAATGGAAGTAATGTCAATTTAAGTTGATTTCAAAGATAACACATTAATTCATCTCACAATGTCTACTATTTCCAATGACATTTGGAAATATTAGTGTAAAGAAAGGAAAAATTAGTTCAAAAATGCCAATTTTAGGTTAATACAGTTTTTATTTCCCTGTTCGGTATGGCTTCTAACAAAGAGATTGCCTTCACATAATATCATACAATTTACCAACTCTTACATTTAATTAAATACAAACCTTGTTTTTCTGTATGAGATGAAAGTCTTTTCCATACATTAGAAGTGCATTTTCAAAGCTTCTGCATTCTTCTTCTGTCCACGCTGTCATCTCTTCTAGACAATTATAAAAGTAGCATGAGAAACTTGATTACACTTACAAAGAATAAAATTTTTGTTCCTAATGGATGAATATCCAAATGCATTCTAAAAAAAAAGTAATTCAGTTATTTAGACCCATGTAATTTCCCCTACTGAGAAAGTATCCTACCTGAAATTTAACTTTCTTCTTTACAAAGAATGATCTAGAAGAGTTTCATTTCAGAATCTTTCATCCTTGAAGGCAAAGGATATTTCAAAGGTTTATTGTTCTTAATAAGTTTGTCATCAAAAAATAGTGTTTGATGACATCACTAAAGTGTGATAATTTTGCTCAATATTTCTTACGCAGGACACAAGGAACAGTGGTGGCTGGAAAAAAGAGTGAAGGAAAATCCTGCTTTGATGGACATCCCTGCTCTGACTGAGCGAGCATCACAGACAAGAATGCCTGTCAGAGCTCAGCCCTGCACAGGAACAGTGCAGCCCATGGCACCAGTCTAGGCCACGTCTTACCCAGGAGCCAACCACCAGCCTGCCTGCCAGCCTTTGAGTGCCTATGGCACTGCAAACCACAGTGGAGAAACAGGGTGGGATGAATGGTCATCAGGAGGGCAATTCCAACGGGACACAGCCAGCCAGTGGATCCAGCACGAGACGGACTGCTCAGAATATACACCTTGCCTGATCTCATAAACCCCCTGGTGAGGTAGTGCACTCCTGGGAAAGGCATAATGCATCACAGAGGAGTGCCTCAGCACTAAGCCTAGGGCAGGAAGCCACACAGGACAAACTGCCTGGGACTATACTTAACATGATCCAGGCTTTTGAAAGATAAAGGGTATCAGGGAAACCAGAAAAAAACAACCACTTGGTCCTAAAGAGCCACAGATCTCTTCGAACCTCTTCAGATCTCTTAAGGAGAAACTGTAAATTTTTTTTCTCCTTTATTTCTTTTTTCTTTTTTAATAATTAAATCTAAATTTTCTAGAATGGGATTTTGGCTTGACAAACAACAAAAATCATTCAAGACTCTTCTTAAGTTCCTATCTTGATTGTAGCTTTGGGTATATACATAAGCAAGGAGAGCTTTTTCAGATATCTTACACTCATAAAGGTGATCCAAAAAGTTTCCACTTAACTAACATTTAAAGCCAGTGGGGGAAAACACATTCACACATTTCTGGAAGCAGACACTGAAAATAAGACCTTTCTGCTTGCAGATGAAAGTGATAATCACTCCACTGCACAGCTGGTTTTTTCTTTCTCAGCCCCATTAATTTTGCATTCCTCACTACAGTTCTCAACCTTAAACTCTCACTGTTATGAAACTCACCTGGGTGTATTTTTTTATTTTCATCCTGAGAACAGTAGTGAGCGTCAGTGGGCAGAGTAGATCATGAAGCCTGACCTTTGATCAAACACCACTATGCCAACTAGACCACAGCACTAAATGCCTTACACCCAGTTGTTTCTTGAATACCCTCAGGGGTGGTGATTCCACCACCTTTCTGGAAAATTTATTCCCATGTTTAACACCCCTGTCCATGAAGTTCTTTGCAGTATCTAATATAAACTTCTCCTGGTGCAGCTTGAGGCCATTTCCTCTTATCCTGTCACTGACTGCAAAGAGGCCAATCCCCACCTGGGCACAGCCTCCATTCAGGCAGCTCTAGATAGTGATAAGGTTTCCCCTGAGCCTCCTTTTCTCCAGGATAAACACCCCCAGCTCCCTCAGCTGCTCCTCACAGCCCTTGTGCTCCAGACCCTGCCCCAGCTCCGTTGCCCTTCTCTGCACTCACTGCAGCCCCTCAGTGACTTTCCTGCACTGAGGGGCCACAACTGGACACAGCACTCGAGCTGTGGCCTCAGCAGTGCCCAGGACAGGGGGACAATCCCTGCCCTGGCCCTGCTGCCCACACCATTGCTGATCCAGGCCAGGATGCCATTGGCCTTCTTGGCCACCTGGGCACACCCTGGCTCATGTCCAGCTGCTGTCACCAGCACCCCCAGGGCCTTTCCAGCCACTCTGTCCCAGCCTGTGGCACTGCCTGGGGCTGTTGTGACCCAAAGGCAGGACCCAGCACTTGGCTTTGTTGAACCTCACACCACTGGCCTCAGCACATGATCCAGCCTGCTCAGATCCCTCTGCATCTGATCCAGATCATTGATAAAGATATTAAACAGAACTTCCCTCAGTATTGAGCCCTGGGGAACACACCAGCAGGGTGTAATTCCATCTACCACCTTACTCTGGGCTCAGCCATCAAGATGGCTCTACCCCAGCAAAAAGTGCACCTGTCCAAGCCATGGGCTGTTAGCTTCTGCAGGAGAATGCTGTGGAAAATGGTGTCAGAGGCGTTACTGAAGTCTAGGCAGGCAACATTCACAGTCTCTCTCTCATCTACTAGACCTTTCTCCTTCATCTATCCCTTACCATTTTAGTGAGGGTGTAACAATGCCATTTGAACTTGGGGAATGGGGTATGGGTAAGGAGTACTTGTTCCTAGGGTGGAATTTTGGCCTCTAAGCTACAAATGCACACAGGTATTTTCAATCCTCAAACAGGAACCTAAACTCCTGTGAGATACTGGATCTAGGACACTGCCCGGCAGCTGATACTTTAAGGTCTAAACAATCTCTTCTTGTACATATGGTTTTTAAAGCATTCTTCTTATAGTCTTTATTGTCCCCTCCTGCTTGACCTTAGTGTCCTGATTTTGGCTGAGATAATTTTCTTTCTAGTAGCTGATAAGGTGTCATGTTTTGGAACCTGTATGAGAATAATACTGGTAACACACTGATGTTCTAGCTGCTGCCAAAATGTGCAATTAAGGACATTTCAGTGTCCCGTACTCTGCAGCGATCAGGAGCTCAAGGGAATGAGGGAACCTGGCCAGGAGAGCTGACCCCACCTGGCCAGAGGGGCATTCCATACACACACTGACATGGACAGCTGTGGACTGGGGGGAGCTGCCTGGGAGGGACCAGGAACTGCTGGGGACGGGCAGCACCGGCCAGCAGGTGCTGGGCAACCATGCCACTGGGCACCACCCACCCCTTGGGGGCTTTATCCATCTCTCTTTCCCATTTACAATTATTGTCATCAGTATCATTAGTATTCTTACTATATCCGTTTTTGTTTCAATTATTAAACTGTTCTTAGCTCTACCCAAAGTTTGACCTTTTTCCTCTAATTCTTGTCTCCAACAAGAAAGGATGTGGTGGGGCAGGAGGATTGCGTGAGCAGCTGTGTGCTGCTTGCCAGCCCACATTCAACCACCTAGACACTTGTGCCTCACAGCACCTAAATTGCATACACTCAACTTCCTCTTGCATCCAGTTCTGAGTAGAGGGCTATCTACTGGAATATCAATTTATAGCAGAGCTTATGACCCATTCCGCTTCACACAATACGTGTGCAAAAATAAAGGACAAAACTCCATCTTTTTAAAATGACAGACTCAGGTTTTCATTTAAGGGATTAACAAATAATAAGGACAAACAAGATGGAAGCCCATTTTCCAATGCAGACTCAAGCAAAGCTCTCCACGCCCCATGGAACTATACAACAGAACCCAGCAGAGCACAAACGTTAGCACAGAGTGGGGACTTATTTTTGTACCCACCTATATTCTCCTGATTTTGGTACAAATGTTATCAGACTGTAATCAATCACAATCTCAAAGATACACTATATAGTGGATGAAAACTGCTTTACAGCAGCAGAATCACATCTCTCCCCACTCTGTCCTCAATATGCTTCATTGTTACAACAGCTGCGACAGAAAGAAGGGAAAGTCAAATGCAAATCCTCAGCCATTCTACAAACTCCAACTTCTGTAGCAGAACTTTTGGCCAACTTGAGATTATACCTAATTTGTGCTAAAGTCATCATGACGGGGATGTGCTTGATAATCTGCTTCCTACTCAAGAGTTTTTCACACATTTTTTTTTTCTTAAACCACACTTTTCTGAAAAAACAGGTATTCTCTTACCCTGAGATGCCTTTCCATTTGAGCAGTATCTCTCAATTGCTTCTTTAACATTATGGCTACTTTTAAGAAGTTCATACAGTGCCTATGAAATAAAAAAAGTCTTTAGAAAGAGCTAAAGTTTTCTAATATCCAGTCTAGATCTCCAAACCTAGTTTTCCAGTGAACATATCTAGCGTATAAATAAATAAATAAATAAATGGAGGGTTTATCTTTTTATATGATGAAAATTTAAAATTAAGAGCCGAACCCAAAACCCCCCAAAAGCTGAGGCAAGATTTAACTAAAAAATTTAAAACACTATATGCAATTATTAAAGAGGCTGAATTTGTCAACAGTATGACAATCAGAAGGATCAAAGATCACAAGGCTGCCAATGTTCAAATACTCAAGATTTTTAAGCATGTGATTAAAAATTTAAAGTAAGATCCTGATCCCATAATATCCAGCTAAGGAATGAAGACATTGAGTAGTGGTGTCTTTATAATACAAAGCAGAGAAGGAGACCACATGTTAATTACAGAGGGCTGTGTTATAAATGGAACAGGATATAAAACCTACTTGTTCATTGTCCCGTGTATGTAGTCCTTCAGGAATTCTGCCAATCATATTTTCATTTCCTGCTCTTAAGGAGGTTTCAAAAAGGTATTCTTTAACTTTACATTCTGAGATTACATCAGGTTTCCAAAGTAAATGGTCTTCATTTTCATAAGCTGATAAAAGAGAAATCCATTCACGTCAGGTATAATATTTTTAAGGCTGTAACATTAAAAGCTATTTCACAAAGAACAGGAACACAGATGTAATCAAATCAAGGATGATCATACCCCTTTTTAAACCACAGACTACTTTGGCTATTTAGTAATTTTCAGCTAAAATTTGCCAGAAATTACATAACAGAATGGCAATCTATATGGCAATGTGGTGATTTGTTTTTCCATTCAGTAGCAACTGAATGCTGTTAAGAACTTGGTATGACGAATGCTTTAAGTGATTATGACTTACAGAGCTCCACAGTACATTGAAATGACACCTGCAATTCTCAGAGAGCTTATTTTAAGGACAATAATTTTGGAAATGCACAAGAGCTGAACTGAACCTTGGTCAGCCTTCTGCATATGTTTCAATACTATAGATTAAACTATAAATCCTTTCCTCTGATCAATACATGTGACTACCATTGCACATCATGTTTCATGTACTTTCTTGGCAATATAGAATTTGAGTTATTCAATTCAAATAAAAAATCATAATGGCTGTTACAACAGAAAAGATGGAGAAGCTCAAAAGCTCTCCTAAAACTGCAGGAAGCAACACTAGGTTAAGGTGAGGAATAAAATGACAGCTCTGAAAGTTCTTTTATAGCTTAACAACACGGAAAGCTTTCAGACAGATATGTTATAAGTGTAAAGTTTACAGGAGTGCAGAATTGCTTTCTAGCTCAATTCTGGTAGCTGAACTACACAGCACAAATGTAAGCCCCTATTTGCCATCACTACCTCTTGCAGGCTGTAAGGAAAAGGCTTTCATAGAATCCTCCACCCATACAACTAAGCCCAACCTCCCAGAGTGCTGGTGACACTCCTCTTCAGCTTCCTTTATCAACCAAGATAATGCAGTGGTGTTTGCTGGAGTCCATGACTAGCAACGTCAAAAGATGCTCCTTGAGCTGTCTGATCTGGGGGCTACTCCTTTGCTCTTGGCCAAGGTATCAGACAAGACTTAACACTGTTTCTCTCTATTGCCAGCTCATTACAGAGAAGATTAACCCTTCCCAGGTCATCCTTGGTTGTAAGAACTTCCTTAGTTCTTGACTGAGAAGTAAAGATGTGGAAATAGTAAAAGAATTACCCACATAAATCCTAGCGTTATTCCTCCATTTCTTGCAATCCACTAGCATCATGCTTGAATCTTAAAAAATTGGAGGCTTTCCTAGATCTTGAGCAACACAAGAGATATTCACTTTCTAATGCTTCCATCTCCATCCCTACCAAACATTCTTCTTCTCTATTGCAAAGGATTATTCCTCAAAAGAGCAGGTGGCACTGTTAAAAACACTCAATACAATTCACTCAAATAATATATATCCCCCTTAAATGTTAAAGAACATAAGCATTTTACAGAATATAAAAACTTTACAGAAAAAACAAAAGATTTCATTTATTGTATCACCCTACTCATTTCTTAATTTCATAGCTGTTCCACCCATGAGAAAATGTTTTTGCATTATTTTCCTTTTTAATTCCACAGCTATATGTGCTATATTTCTAAAGAAGCAAAATTAAACTCTACTAAATCTAAAGGCTCTTTTTTCTCTCTAGCACAACTATAGTTTTTAACCTAAATTTGCAGTGGAGTAACATCATATTTAAAAGACTACATTTTTAAGGGACAGTATAACATAACCTATACAAGGAAATTTAAAACAGCTTATTGCTTTGTTTTCCATGCTAATTTTGTAACTCACATGGTTTTACCTGCCAATAAAAAAAAAACAAGCAAGGAGAAAGACTGTTTTGAACACCTTCAATGTAAACTAAGTTACATGTTCCTATACCAGCTATGACTCTCGAACAAAAATACTTGTTCTTGACCTACAGTTAGTGGACACCTTATATTACCAGACACTTAAGAATTTACCTTCTAATTTTGTCTTAAGAATGTCTTCTCCAAGTTGGAGAGTCACAATTCTGACATGTATGTACACAGTTATTTCAATTTTCTAGAACTTTTTTTTTTAACGGTCTCTGAGACTTTAGCAAGGTAATTGAATGGACCTTACAAATTTAAATAACATTTCTCCATCAAGTGCTATGCATAAACATAAGATAAAAAGTAAAACAATCAGAAGAACATACCCTTTTCATCATCACTGCATCTGCCAAGGTAAGCAGGAATTTCAGCCTGGTACTGTGAACCAACCATTATTTCCTGAAAATGCAATAAGAACAAAGAGAAAAAGTTATTAACAATATTTTGTGTATGGAAATATTAAAAAACGTCATTAACCTAGCTTGTGACATGGAATTCCTGAATGAAGGTCTAATTTTAGATACATATGAAAAATTTTACTGGATTGTTCTTAGCAGCAAAGTCTAACTTTTAAAAAATACAATTATTACCTTTCTCAAATCTTCAGATGAATTACCATTGTCTGCCTCTACATCTTCACCATCAGATTCCTTATCTCCATCACACGTGGTGTTTGCTTCAGAAACAAAGAAGTTTGCTTTTAGCTATGAGGAATTTTCTGCTCAACCACAGAACACAAGATATCATTTACTCTTGAAAGGAGCACCTGTTTTTATTCAAGGAGATACTTATTGCATGTCTGTTGATCCACATCTCTATAAAGACCAAACCAGAATGAGGCCATAACACGCTGGTATTTGTATACTGCAGAACTGAAACATTTACCATCATTGCAAATGACAATCTACTATATTTCCTACAGTCAAAAGGAAATAATTTTTTTTTGTTGATTTTCTCAATTAAAGTTCATACCTAGAGAAAAAACAGAGAACTTCCACAGCTATGATGTAGCTTCAGGTTAATCACAAAGAGAGCAAAGCTGAAGGCATGCCTTTATCATCAGAAGTTTTAATGGGCATTCAAAACACTCCTTTAAACCAGGCTGCCTTAGCATAGAATGAACATACAGGAGAAACACATAAAATACAAAGTAAAAGACAGCAGAAGACTGCTTATTTCTCTTAAATCTTCATTTTTTTGGTTTTTTGGGTTTTTTTTCCCCTTAGGAAGAAATACAGTGGAGCCCTTCAAACAATTCAAATATATTACTCCACAGAATAACACATATTTTAGAATCTGAAATGCTGTGGTACTGGGTTCTGAAGCAGTTCTATTTTTATAGTTGTATAATCCCCAGCAGAAGGGGATCTACAGTTGTGACATGATTACAGCTATTTTGCATCCTCCAACTTCAGAAAAAACATAAATTGGGCTGAAATTTTAGCTTCATCACAACTAAAAGATCATGAACATCAGAGACAATATCCAAGACTGTATGGACTGAGTCTTCTTTGGTAGTCATTACTACAAGTAGCAAGCAAGGGGCTAACCTGGATGAATGGAACAGTATGCTTGGACAATCACAGGCAATTATTTTGCCAATTAATGAAAACTTAATGAAACAGTCTGTGTAACGTATCAGATAATTCACTTCTTAAAACTTAATGTTATCTTAGAATCTGGGAAATGAACAGAGACCAGAAAAGAGATGGAACTGCCAACAACACAGAGAACTGACATCTCCTTCCCTGAAATGATGGACACTTGATTTTAAAATGTCCAGCTTAATGCTCTAACCAAGTAACATTTTGAAAGAATACCATGACAGCTGAGAACAAAGATGACTGTTTCTTAATCCTCAGTACAGATGAGGAGCTAAAGACATTTTTCTATGAAGCTGCCACACTTAAAATGTCGTATTCATTAACAGTTCACAAATGCCAGCATGCTTTGGAATTCATTTAATTGAAAAAGGGGCATTAAAATGTTGAAGTTTTTTGTATCTCTCTTTCAATACAAATGTCCTGCATTTATCAGACAGCAGCATGCAAAGAGTTATGATTGCTGGTGACTGAGGCAGCACAATCCCTTTATTCCATCCCTCTCCAAAAAAATGAAATCCCCCATAGAATACCTTAAGATATTTGCTAAATTAGAACTGTGATGAGGAATATCTCATTCGGGTTGGGTAACTGAACCACTAGTCCATTCCCATCACAGCTCTGTGGATAGTGACATTTTGGTGGTCATGGGTTTACAGGCCTCATCCCAAATAAAACTACTTTGGCTCACGCCATGAAGTCTTGTGGAAAAGGGTTGAATGAGTGAAGGGAAATAATCACAAAGACACTGTGTCCCAGTTCACATCCACAGGCTGCCTGGAGGAGTCACTGGCTTAAAAGCAGCAGCAAAAATTTTAGTACAGAAACACTAATTTAAAAGAATGGGTCACATGTTCATATAATTCACTAACATATTGAAAATCCTGAAGGGTGTTCCTCAATACTGTATTAACTATTGATTATGAAGTCACTGTATTAATGAGATATTAATTTTACTTATGCAATGAGCAGAGAACCAAATGTTAGTCTTTTAGGTACTTGGTAATGCCAACCAAATGCAATGTTCATGCACAACATCCTGCAGAGCACTGTTTCTCGACTCCTGGTACAGGGAGTGGTACTCCTCAATTTTGATTAAGATATGAAGCTATATATAATACTATGACTTTTTGAGTACTATTATATAATTAAGTTTCCTACATCTTAGTGGCCGAGGAAAGAAGTCAGTAGCCTCATGTGAAGTAACTGATGGTGTCAAGTCATCAGCAGAGGACTGCGTTTCTTCATCATCACCTGACAAGAGGTCTTTAGCTATTTCCTCCTGTATCATTAAAATAAAAAAAAAAACCTCAGAATGACTATACAATATAGACCAGTAAGCACTTAGATTCAGACAATTGTAAGCCTCATTAATAAAAATTACTTACCCTACCATAACAAAATTTAGCAGATCATACTCCTTTAAATAAAAGGCTAGTTTGCTCCTACTAACTGTGAGAATATAACCATTCATTTCAGAATCAAACATAGCAGCTCCCCTCCATCTTCTATTAAAACAAATGCACAAGAATTACCTTTTGCAAGCATCAATCTCAGTCAGTTCCACCAACTGCTTCTAGTAAGAAACACCAATGGAAACAGCCTCACACAGTTAGCATTCTGTCATTCTTTGCATCACAGATATAGTGAAGATTTAAAAGCCTACTGCCTCCTAAACTCTGGGGAAAAAGCCAACTAACCAAAAAAACCCAGCCAGGTTTTTTGTAGACTTTTGCTGAGAGAGTAATACCAGATAACAAAACACAAAAAAAAAATCTGATGTTCTCAAAGGTTAAAGTAACAATATTAAAAAAGAAAAGGCACACTTCCTCCTCTAGCAGACATGTTTGAACCCCTCTGACAGATCTGGAAGGGAAAGAACTGTATTAGACAACAAGCCGACTAAATTTTTGTAGCCTCAACACAATCGTGAATCCTAACGAGAATCAGATGTGCAGAGCCATCATTATATCCTTCTTTCTGTGGAGTTTACCATTACATCATACTCACAGGGAAAAAAAAGACATACACTTACTACTTGCATACTTTCTAAGCTCAACTACAAGCTACATATGCTTTGTTGCCAAAAATCAGAATAAAAACTCAGAATTTAAAGTTAACTTGCAAACCACAAAAGCTGAAGTTTCAGAGTTTTGTATCAGCTATGTGATGCATATAGTCACTACACGAAAAGCAATCTCTCACTCCCTGAAGCTGAGACCTTTCTAAAAGACATACATTTGAAAATAAAAGTATTCAGGAGTGAATTTTCAAGTTATTTCACACCATTTTTTGATATTTGATGTGGGGTGGAAGTCAGAGTTATTCCTGGACATTGCATATATTATTGAAAAATCCCACTTCTTAACTAAAAAAACCCCAAAACAACTAACAAACCTCCTACTTAGAAGTACTTCGCACATGCTTTAGAAGAACTGTTGACATATTTAGTTTTCTTTTGTACTAATGTCATGACACTAAAGTTGCTATGCATCATTATTAGAACTAGATGCCCAATATCCTTGAAAAGGTAGGATCCCAGAGTGACAATGTATATACAAATTAATAAAGGTATGTATTTTGTAACATCAGGAGATTATGACACGTAATTTAAAGCCACTTGAAATTCTGCTTTTTAACAACAATTCAGGTGAAAATGCTTGTGACTTACTTTATCTAGAGTCATATCTGGAAGTTCATCTGCAAGTTCACTTGGAGAGCTATTCGCACTGGAACCTGGCATAACTGGAATTGTGGGTTCATAGCCATAGAATGCTAGCAAATCTTCCAAAGGCATGTTTCCTTCCTAATACAAGAAGATTTACAACACTTCAACATATTGCCAATTACTTGTAAACAGTTCAGGCCTAAGAGAATAAAACATATTCTGAAGAACAGAAATAAAAAACCAAGAAAAACTCAGTGGAAAGCAGGAATGATAAAAGGTTTAAAATATTGTGATCCTATGATAACAGTAATTAATAAACATATCTCTTGGCATATAGTGAAGTCCTGTCAAGCTGTTGGGGAAAACCTTTACTGGACGAAACTAAAGAATAAGTATTAAAAATTTGCTCCTTATTTGATTGATGCTGTAGAACATGATTTGTCAGTATTTCTTCAAGATAAATACAGAAAACCTTGAAGACTTTATTCTTACATAGCTACAGCTGCACATGTGAAAACTTCTTTGTGAAACCCACAAAAGTAAACCAAGCAGCAGCTTCTAAACCCTTCATCTCCTGCACAATGTATTTTATATTAACAATTCAGAATGCAACAGGAGAAAGCCAAAAAGAGGCAAAAATCAAGAGAAAGGTTTGATTTTTAACTAGCCTTTTCCAATAGCGTTTGATCAAGTGATTCTAATAATTATCATCATACTCGCATCCTAATACAATCAATAAAAAAATAAACAGTGGAGATTTTTCTTCCATTACCTGGTTCAAGATACCAGAGTATGAAAAATATTTTCAAATATTTATACCTTTAAGAGTTATACCACTAAAATTCCATTGCTGAACTCATTCACTAATTAAATTCCTTTTTTTCCTTTAGCCAGGCAAGGTCTCAGTCCTGCAAAGACTTTTCACAATGGGTAAATGGAAACTCCTGTCCAAGTCTTTCCAGGATAAGGACCAAAAGTAACGAAGTATTTGAGTGTCTCTCAGTTCTTCTTTCTTCTATTATAGAAGCAGAAGGAGAATTTTGTGGAGTAAAAACTCCATTTTAACCATCAGACCTGGCAAACTGCTCCACTACTAATAGTAAGCTCATAATCACCCAAAAAAAAAAAAAAAAAGAAAAAAAAATCAGGAGTATAAACACTGTCAACTCCACATGTATAAAATTTATTTTTACATGGACTACATAATTATAGCCTTGTATTTGATGCTAAAAAATACATCTTTTTGGAAATCTGTTGACCAAAACCTGCAGTTATGCTAAGTGATGTAAGTGGGTCACCAAACAGTAAGGGAAACAGCATCAATTTCAGGATGTATAGAATTCAGCAGGCATTTAGAATGCGTGCTACACTGCTGTGGATGAACAATGGGTATAAATATGAAGAACTTACTAAGTAGGAATGTTCTTATTAAGTTCTTATTAAGAAATGGAGCAGGAAAAGCCAAAGAGATGATAATTTTGTACATCCATGAATGCTAAAATGATGAAATTAAGACAGAAATATCATTTATATAGCAAACTAATGTGACACATCATGTCTAAACCAGGACTGTTTGTCTGTATATTGGAAAAGTAAAGCCTGACCAACATAATGAAACACAGCTAATGTCCATTTTAATAGTGTGTTCTGGGTTGATGTTAAATTGTATCCCCATTCGTCTGTTTAGCTCAGAAATAAGTGTTGTACCTTTAAAAACTGGATCTGAGAGTGAAGGAGATGCGGTGGAATGTCTGAGGTTGTTGTTTTCTAAACATAAAGATAAGAGTTTTCAGCTTTCGTTCACATGGCCTGTGTTGTTGGCAGTGTGTGGACAGCAGAAGAGAGCTCTCCTTTGCTTTTTGTTAGTTTTCGTTTAGATGAGGCAGAGAAGTACTCCGGACTGTGTTTTTTATTTCTTTTTCTTTCTTTTTTTTGGAACTGTTTGAGCCTGCTCTGGACTAAACACCCAAAGGGCACCAGGAGCTCCCACCTGTGTCCCACCGGGCCTGGCCTGGGCCCGGCCTTTCCCAGTCCTGAGGGACCGACAGCAACTGAGCCGAGCTACAGCCACGGGAGAGACTTTCTGAATTTGGCATCTCTGCAGGCACACTGAGGTTTTGTTGTTCAGTGTTGCTCCTTTGTTGGTTGTGCTGGAGAGTGCTTTGACTGTTAAATAAACAACGTTTTTCCACTTTCCTCCAAGGAAATTTTTATCCTGTCCTGAACCAGCTGGGGGGAGGGGCAGTTCGGATTAGTTTTCTAGAGGGGCTCCATCCAGAGGTTTTTTCCCAAATTTGCCCTAAACCAGGACATAGTATGCAAAATACACAGTTTCAACATACAAGTGATCTTAGATGACAAGCCTCTAAAACCTATGGTAGTGATTGCATCAATACCTTTGAGAAGCTAAGTTCAGCCTTGTCTGTGATGATGCACTGCTACATCCTAACATGACTTTCTTCTAAATAAGCTGCAAATGCATTTTTGCAGAAAACTGCACTATACAATATAAATTGAAGGATAGGTTGAATGTTCTCTTCACTAGAGAAGTTACAGTATGTACAGACATTCACAAGGGAGACAGTCACTCTTACCTTTTCTAAATCCTCAATTTCAGAGCTGAAATTTTTGCTTTCTTCCATCATTTCCTCTTCTTCAAGAGTTCGCTCGTCATCATAATCATGTACCAACATTTCAGCAGATGGGTCAAAATCATGATCCTCAGATGNAAAAAAAAAAAACAACTTTATTTGAGAATTTTTTCCATATACCAAAATACAAAATTAAATCCCAGCAAAAAAATTTTGCATGAATTCCCCTACAAACAGGGTCACAACTCTCAGTGGAGTAACAAACTCACTTGACAAATTCAGCAGCTTTAGATGACCTTTCCTTTTCAGATAGTTAAGCATTATTGTTAATTAATAAGGACAGTTTTCTCTCTTGCTAGAAACAGAATAGAAGGGAGAAGTGTCTAAACATGCAAAACAAAGTTTCAGGAAGTACAATCCCAAATTAATATTTTACTGAATAAAAGTTTGTTCAAAACACCCTTGAAATCATAATTAAGTAACAAAGCACACCCATCAAAAGATATCAGAAGCTGCAAGACTGTGATCTATAGACTCTGATTTTATTGATCTGATTTAAATGGTAACAAGCATAGTTTTTCACTGGCAAACAGGTAACTTAGGTTATGAATTCACATCCTACTAATAGCAAAATAAAATGAGACTGGCTTCCAATTGCTTTAGCCTCACAAATGGATCTATGGATCTTCTAAAAAAATTAATTTGTAGCACTTGATCTAGAAGAAAAAACACATCAGCATTTCAAGAAATACTATGGAAAATACACTAAAAATAACAAAATGCTTCTAATGGATCACATTAATTAACAAGCCAGTGTAATAGCTCTGTGATCTAATAGACACTTTTTAATTACTGAAGTTGATACTCAGAAGTCATCAAAAAAGTACTATGATTTTAAATGTACTTCGTCACTTGAAAGGTTATCATTAAAATCAACCAGTTTTCAAGATGAAAATATTCTGCATCAGTAGTCAAAGTTCTACAGTAAAATATCACCAAATAAAGGGTTGCTTTGCTCTTTAATGTTCACTTTACGGCTTTCAGGTTAAAGGAAAAAATACAGATTAGTGTATTTCTCTTTCACTTCTGGTTTCCCCTTATTCACTAGTGCTCTGTTGCAATCCTTAGCTTTCAGGCACCAAAGAAAAGGTTTATCAGGAATCATTTCTATCAAGGAACTTCTTGAAAAGTTTTGAAATATCTACAAATTTTCAATCCTCTTCAAAACAGAATACAGTATTCCTCTTAGGACTGCTTTCAGCCTTGAGACAGCTGAATATACCAACACTTCTGAACCTGAAAGACAATTTTTCATCACTTATGCTAAGTACTCATTCTGTACATGCATGTAATTGAACTGTGTTCAGCTTGCCTAAGACAAAGCTGTCAAAGTACACTGCAGAGAAACATTCAGGCCAAAAATGCTTTTTATTCACATGCAATTCATATTATGGTCTCACAGAACTTTCAGCATAGCTGACACTGCTACTACAGTTCCAATAACGACATTATGTATTTAATCCTCCTGCTGTTAGCCATTACATCCTCCTCAAGTTTTAAGAAAGTATCAACTGCCTCAATCTAACACGTACTTATAAGGGTGTGCGCAAGATTATTGCTTCTAATTGCCTTTCTAACTCGTTTTCCATTTAACTCAAGGGTAAGTTATTTACAAACTTTACATTAAAAAGCCCCACTTCTCCTGTAGTTTAAAATGTCCAATACTTTCATTTAAAATATCCGAATCTATATTGAAAAATACAACCTCAACAAATTTCATAATAGTCAAAGAGGATAAAAAACACTGCAGAATGCACCTGCATAGAAGCAAATAGGTTTCCCAAATATTTGAGAATGGCCCGGCTGTTGTTAATGATGCTTGGTTGTATAATGTATTCCAAAGAACCTTAACAGCATTTAGTTACAGCCGAAAAAATTACTTGTTGTTATGATTTTAAACATTTTCTGTTATTACCAAGAAGTCAAAAATTTAGACAAGCCTGTAGTTATCAGCAACAAGAGAAGCTGTCTCTCTCCAGCCTATCTGGCTGAGATGCTGACTTAGGAGTGCTACACAACTTTGATCTCATTTTTGGTTCCAAGCAGCCAATTTCTAACTGCAACTGGACTTAAGTGAAGGATTCCACAGCGCACATCTCCTCTTAAAAACCTGGCAGACGGTTAACAGCGTGCACACGAAGCCTTAGGAAAACTACGAGGGGATAAATTTGGGAAGGAGCAGCAAGGAGACAACGGCGTGCGGGCGACAGGCCGGGTGCCGATGCAGGAGGTGGGCGAGGACGAACCTGGGCTCGAACTCCCAAAGGAAGCCTGCAGGGAAAAGAGAAGGCGAGATGAGAGCGGGCTCCCTGCGGCCCGGCAGCAGGCAGGGCCCTTCATTTCACGCAGCCGTCGGAGCTGCCCCGTTTCACCGCCACCCCGCTTTTCCCCGCTCCCCTCCAGCCTCAGCCCCAGCGTCCCGCCCAGTTGGCCGCTCTATCCCGCTCACCCTCGCCCATCCCTCCTTCCCTCGCTCCCGCCAGCCGC
>VZTB01015551.1:244608-263709 GCA_013397245.1 Thryothorus ludovicianus | reverse complement strand
CCGGGGCTTCCCGCCCGGGTTCCTTGTGTAGAGCTGTTCAGCTTTCCCAATAAAACGAGCAATGCCCCCTCCTCCGGCTGCTTTTCCCCTGCCAGCCCCCGCTGGCTGTCCCCGCCGCTCTGTTTTCCCCCGGCCGGAGCAGGTTTCCGCTGATAGGCTGCGCCCTCCGTCAAACACTCCTGCCGCCCTGTCCGCGCTCTGAGCGGAGCTGCACCCGAGGCTTCCGCTCTCGGGCTCGGCTCCCTGCCTGCATCCGTGCTTGCTCTTTAGGATCCAGGTTTCTGTTTGCTTCTCCTTTCAGGATTCAGGTTTTTGGGTTTTGTTTGTTTTGTGTTTGTCTAATGCCTGTCCAGATTTCATAAGGGAAAACTGATTTTTCTGGTTCTTTTTACCGTAGGTGGCTTGAACGACAAAGTCAGTCCTGGATGTTTGCAGCCTTTTGCTTCAGCTGGCAGAGAAGAAAAAAGGTGGACACTGACCTGCAGCAGTTGCTTCCTGTGAAAGGGGAGAAATACCGGGATTCTGGGATTATTTGTGCATAGTTTATCCAGAAAAGGCCTCTGAAACAATCTGTAAACCTCTGGGAAGAGAACTGAGGAAATCGTGAGGTTATTTCTTCTAGCAGTGTCGTGCACATCACCCTTGGATTCTTTTGTCCGTATGGCATGGATACATAGCTAAATTTATGAAGTTCTGAATACTTCAGCTTCCAAAATAAAGTACTTTCCCCTTTTTGCATACTCTTTTTTCTTCTCGGCAACATTCTTTCTGAGTCAGAGGCATAACCAACCAGTTTTGTTAACTGGCTCTAGGTTAAATGTGGCCTGAGTCACTGTGGAGACGTTGCTGAAAAGTTTCATGGCAGATTTTTTCCCCCCTCTTACTTAATTTTTTAGATTTTCTGTTGTAGTCTTCTCTCATTTTGCTGTGAGACTGATTTTATAAATGAAGACTTTAATGGATATTTGTTTATCTTTTTTTCTTTTGTATTTTATTTAATATTTTTCTTGAAAAATGTTGTTGCCGATAAGCAGTATGGAGGTATCCAGATAACTGTTTACAAATGCCTCTGCTACCGGAAGGTAGGAAATATTCTACAGTTCATATGTGAAATTTGTGTTTTTGGCTTCACAATTTGTAGAGTAAAATCTGTATTTATTTCACTTGGAGCTGATGCTGCATATAGTGGTGTCTACATGGAATAGACAAGAGAAGAAACTGTTAGAGAAAAGAAAGGGTTTTTAAGACAGACATTGGCAGACTTTGTAAATAGCCTTGCAGGATCTGTAAGCGAGAAAGATGGGTAGCTGATTTCTGTGAGGTCAAGTCTATGTCAAACTGCTACGAATGTAGTATCAACAGGAACTCGGGATATTATCTCAAGGAAAACAAACTGGAAAAATACAAATCACGCAGTACTAACACCTTGTGCAGTCCTCTTGGATTAGGTAAGTATTGTAGTGTTCATAAATCAATTTACACGTGAAAAAACATTTTATCAGTAGAAGAGTTAAACCAGTAATTTTTACTGGTTAGAGATTATTTGGTGGTTTTGTTTTTTTTTGTTGGGGTTTTTTTTTGAGAATGTTGAATGTTAAAGCTTGTTAATTTTTACTTGCTGGCTTTTATAAATAATGGAATAATTCCTTGAGAGTTTGAAGAATACAGGTACAAGATGAAATGTGTAGGTAAGAGCATGATTTTTATGTGAGATTAAAAAATAACTATATCTAGACTAAATCCAGAAGGAATTTAACCTTCATGTTAATGTTGTAATCTCAGCAGTGAATGTTATATCCTTTTGACCAAATGTTCTGGATAACTGCATGTGTTGGTCCTTCCATTTGTGTTAGATGTATTTGCAGCATTAGGGTAGTAGTAATATAGAGGGTGATTTATTCTCTTTGTTTTTTTTTCCACTATTCTTTGTTACCTGTGAAAGCCAGGGTTTTTTTACCAAAAATTATTTTACTGTCTATGCCGGCTAGGTATTTTCTATGTTGATATTTTAAGGTTGACTTCAGTGTCTTTTCCTATTCTGTATTGGTAATGAATTAGTCTGACTTGTCTGCAAGTATAACACTTCAAAAAAAGCTCCTTCTCCTTATAATTATTCAAAATTAAATCTAGTGATGAATTGGCTTATCTTCCTTGTTATTTTTAGATGTGTTGTACCTTCCTTCATCCCACAGTGATAAAATATTTTTTAATTTTTGCATTAATGTGTTTATAATAATTTTTTGTAGGTTTGCATTCAGCTGAACTGCTACTGTATGAAAGAAAATTAAGATGGACAGAGCAACTTAATTCAAAAGTCAGTGGTAATTTTACTGAAGTTCTCTATCCCTTACCCCACCCTGATGATTCATAAAGCTTTAAATAATTAAAGCATTATTGGGTAGACTTTAAACTGAGTGAATGGTAGAGGTTACACATGTACTTCAATTGTCACCTTTTAAAATGTTTTTGAGAGCTTCTATGATACTGAAGTAGTAGTAGTAGTGAACTAATGACAAAAAGGTTTACTCTAAGGGCAGTGCAAAGATGTTTGGAAGATTGATTCTACACTTGTAGAAAAAGTGTAGTTAAGCATGTGAAACTTTATTTAAAAATTACTGCAGTGTATTTTAACTCCTGTAGCTTGTCGTTTTGACCATAACTGAAGGACTTGCATCTACATAAATTTTGTAACTACTCAGTCTCCCTAAATTTTATCTTATCTGTGTGTTGTCAGTATCTAAAAGTTGAACTAACTCCAGTTTTCTGCTATGGATGGTCTTGCTGTTTTGTTATTTTAACTTCTTCAAGTTTTGTTGTTTTTGAAAATATAGAAACTATGGAACATGAGTAGGAGGCTGTTTCTGTAATCTCTAGCTATGGCTTGTGGCTCTTCTGTGTTGTGTCTCTGTGTGGCTGGGATTGACTGGTGAGCTCAGCCACTTGTTAAGGAACCAAATCAATTGAAAAGAACGATCTTGTATATTCCTTTATTTGTATGAGTTTGGTTTTTTTTAAAGCATTTGGTAGATGGAGACTTCAGGAGTGAGTGGCCATTTCATTTGGTTGTTGTCCATTGTAGGGTCATGAGAGTAATAGAATTATTCACTTCTTAGCTCATAGAAAAAGTTATGTTGCTTGTTTTTTCCAAGCTATTAATTTTCATTGCTATGAGATGCTTCTATTTCTTTTCAAGATGCTCTTACTGAAATCAAGGAGCTACATCCCTACTTATTATTTTGAGTGACATCTTTTTTCTAGACTACTTCTGGAGGTTCTGAGGAATTTGCTTTTTAGCCTCATTAAATTAATCCTGTCTTTACTCCTCTCTGTTTGGTGGTAGAATAATTCTTTTATTCCTTTCACTTTCACACTACTTACACTTGGGAATTTGTAGCATCTCACACTTAAGGGAAGGGAGCACCGAGATTCATAAATGCTTGTGGTTGAAAGGGACAGCAAAAGTTGGAAGATAGACAAAAAATCACCAGGTTTTATACACAAATTGCACACTTGGCATAGAGATGGGTATGTCAGTCCCTGGCCTACTATATGAGCACTCAGTTTACATAGTTGGGATAGGGTAGACGGGAAGAGATGAATTAAAGAGTGAAAGAGAGAGAGAAAAAGAAAGAGAGAAAAAGAGATCACTAGCCTTGGCTGATGGGATATCCTGGGGTGTGCAGCCAGGGCTTGGTGGGGTACTTTTTAATAGATGGTTTCCTTGCCCTGAAGCTAAGGTTTTCATTTTCTCTGTAGATCAGTTGTCTTGTACGGTCCATTCTTTGGGGCCTTTCTGGGAATGGCTTGGAGGGTTTTAGAGGGTCCCTGGTGATCTCATTCTCCACCTACTGCACTGGCCCTTGGTAAACAGTTCATGCCCACTTCTGTGCTGGTGCTTTGTTTGTTGTGTCTCTGTGGGCTAGAATAAGAATGTTTGTACCAAAGGAATGCTGTCCTACCTCTGCATGGCCCCTTCTCCAGCCATGTCCCATTTACCACTGCTGGTTGGCTTTGCAGTCATCCAGCTATTGGTGTCTGAGATATACATGTAAGCCCCTTATCCCTAGAGATTATATAGAAGTGTATTTTTTTTTTTCTGATTTGTGTGCATGTGTTTGACAAGGATTCTTGACTGTTTTACAGCTGTGCTCTTGTACCCTAAACAAAATTCATACCTCCTGAGGAGAGAATGCCAAGCGTGCTGGTCCACTTTAATTTCTTCCCTAGATTTTTGTTTTTCTAGTGCTTACAGTCTGTTAAATGCTTTGCAGACAACTATGAAGATAATGTCCTTGCTCCCAAGAGCTTATGCTTTAAGCCTTGATGTAAACATAGCTTTTGTAGTGGGATAACTGTCAGCAGGTTGTGTCTTTTGCTGATATGTTTATTCTGGTAGGTTCATAAAATGGGTGCACTTTTACAGGCTAATTGTTTAGGATGGTGCAGGTTACTCTACTGTGTGAAAAAAACTGTTGATGGAAACTTTTGAGAGTAAGTACCCTTTAATCTTGCAGCAAAACTGAAACAGAATTACATTGGTAAAATAATAGAGACAAATTGTGCAGATATTTTGTGTTGTACAAGTTAATGTACTTTGTGCTCCTTTTATTCTGTTCTCCATTCTAACAAGGTTATTCTATTTAACATGTGTGGATAAAAAGTTACAGTAAGAGTTCATCAATAACGTCTGAGGAAGTTGTGTTTCCTTTTTTTTTTAGTAGTAGGAGTTAAATATGTCCTGTAAAGACAACTATTTGCAGGCCTCATTATTAACAGATATAAATGAAACTTTGTATGCTTCTTGATTTGTTTCTTCTTAATCGAAGTGTTTGAGTAACTGAACATAGTAACTGATGATGGTGCCCTCTGTGGTGCTATCAACTCTTCCACACTCTCCTCCTTTCTTGTCTTGGGTAATCACAGTCAGGGAAACAGCTGAAAAAGGGAGTCGTTTATGTGTTTATCAGCATAGGAAAAAACTTCTACCTTTTCAACTGCTGCTTCTTCCTTGTGACAATTCCAAAGTGCTAAAGAATTCCTGGTGATTTCCTGCATAGCATATGCTGACTAGGGCAATGATGTAATTCAGCTTTTGAATTTGATTTTGAATTTCTTGTTAAAGGGCAAGAAATGGACATCTATTAGGCTTTTGCTAAATGGTTAGTAGCATTTAGTGGAATCACTACACGTCAAAGTGTATTAGACTGTCAAGCAGAAGAAACCTCTCTGTAGTTTACCTTCAAATGTGAAGTTATTTCATGCTATGAAATAGTTTCCTTTTTTTTAACATTTTGGTACAGTGCAAAAACAAAAACTTTTTTTTATTAAAAAGTTGTCATTATGTTATTTGAAGGACTTGGCAGCTTCATCTATACCTAAAATGCTTCTTAAAAGATATTTTGATTGTTGTGACATTTGTTTGATTCACAGAGGTGATGTTAAAACCTGTTGCTTGTGAACCAAAACTATATGTAGAAAAGGGGACCATATGATAAAGACCAGTCCTCACATTCTAGATCTTTATACAAAGCACAGTGTGCTCTAGTTGGTTCATTCTCCCATAAGGAATTTGAGCCCAAAGTAGAAATGAAGTTGTTTGGTTTTTTTCTTTGTTGGGTTTTCTATATTTTTGCTAAGTCTCTGTAAAGGTAAGTATTAAGTCTGTGGCTGTACTAAAGAATATGTTGGTTTTATTTGGTTAAAAAACTGACCACTATATTTTGGCTCTCTATAGTCCTCATACCTAAGCGTAAGTGTTCAGCTTTAACAGAGGGCCTTGCTCCTTCCTTAGTGCTCTGCAGGAAACCTTAGTTCTTAAACTTCTTTTTAAAACATGAGGCAAAAAGGTAAATTATAAATTTTATGGATCTCTTTTGTTCTATATTGTCCAGTGGTAGAATATATATGAGGACAGTTCTGTATTGGATGCTGGGGACATTAAAACTAAAACTAGAGATTTAGCTTGCTCTGCAGTAGCACAATTGAGAAATAAGAGGCTACAGTTGAACTGTTTCAGAATTTTTTGTTTAACTGGTGGGAGAGACCTTCAAAAGTTCAGCTCCTTTTCCTTTCTATTGAAGGTATGAGCCTTAGGCAATAAATTTTAGAGAACCAAAAAACTTCAGAGAATTACCATACCCAAACTGAATTTCATTGAAGTGCCACAAGGTGTGACATGACACTCTTTCCCTTCAGAGTGTTAAATGTTTGACTGTAAAGATGTAAACATATTCCGTTGTTCTGGCTGTTCATTTACACAAAGTGGAAAGAAAGAAAGAAAGAAAGAAAAAATCTTCAGTTGAAGTGTTTGTCATGCTACTGCAGCAATTTGTGATCGGTAGAAATGCTTCCAGTTTCAAAAATTCATAATGCTTGTGTAAGGGTTTGAATATTATTTTCTGTTTTATTAACATGCACATTTGCAAATTTTGGATAGCAAAATAGCTTGCAATTGGCTTATTTTGATTTGTTCGAACTACCTGAATTACAGAATAGTAAGGAAGATATTGAATAAATTATGTCTTCAAAAGAGAAATGAAAATTGAGATTTATAGATTTTAAATAAAAGTATTGTTTAGACCTTACATTTAGCAACTTGATTTCAAATTTTCTTAACTAGAGATAGCAGAGAGGGATAACACAGAAGGATCCAGTATCACTGAATTTTTTCTTTTGACAGAAGATGTGTTTTATGGCAGAAGAAAAAACTTTTGGTGGAATGGGTTATTTTGCAGGTCTGCTTAGTTTGCAAAAAATCCTGAATGATTCTGTGTATGAAGAAAGTGTATAGGTTGATGGCTGGGTCTTGTGCACGTAATTTCTCTGCCTAATTCAGACCAAAACTTAGTAGTTTTCCTTTGGCTTAGATAAAGAATTGAAGCCAAAATTTGAAGCTGCCCCATGATGGGAGGACCGAAGGGCCAATGTTCTGACTACCTTGTTGGACCCTCTGAAATTCATATATATGCTCTTGCTTGTCTTCTGATGCAGTAAGAATTTGATATGTATGCTGGAGCTCATTATCAAGGAAGCAAAGCAGTAGCAGCAAATTGAGACACTGCATATAACCTTTTCCTTCCCATGCTCTCTTAACAACACTATAGTGTGCTTTAATTTTCATGGCTTACAACCTTCTTGTACCCCATCTATAAATATTACGCTAAAATTACATTAACTAGGTGAGGGTGGTTTGTCAGATGTATGTAATTGAGAAGTAGAGTTAAGGGTCCCCTATGTAATTTCTGGTGTGCTGTACTTAACTGTGATAATAATCTATGTGGCATTAGATTAAAGCTCATAGGAATGTGCCACTTAGATATGCATACATACTAATTTCAGATTCCCTTGGAAAATAAAAATGTGTATATCATCTCAGTGCTTTTAATTCTGTTCAAGGTTTTCTCTTTGCAAATCAATTGACTGAACTTCTAAACTGATCTTCAGGGAGCATCAAGAAATTTGTATCTCTTTTCTAATTTGGTGAATTCATGGCTTCAACCTTTCCTTCCCTCTCCCCATTGTTACTAAATTTGAAATTCCATTCACAAGCTTCAGGTATTCCTAGGTGTTTGACCTTATATTGTCTTTTGTTTTAATGGTCTTCTGTGACAATCTTGCAAGTTCTCAAGTGTCATAGAAAATGTTTCCTGGGAAATGAGACAGACTACACAGAGACCAAGCTGAAGTATAGAACCTGAAAATACAGAATTCTTTTTCCTTGGTTTTCCTTGTCTTCTGGTGATGGGCTCAGTTGACAGGGTTGTTTTGTTTTGTTTTTTTCCAATTTTGGCTTTATTTTTAAATTTGTTTTTCCTACCAAATTTTGGTCAGCTCTATTTAAATAGGATGTAGTTATACCATGGTAAATTCATTCCAGAAGCACACAACCTTTAGTAGATTAAATATTTGAGATGTAGAAGTTCTGGCTGTTTTACTATATTATTGGCATTTTCTTTTTTTCTTCTTATAATAATGACATTATTTCTTCATGTTAGAGCATTATGTAAAACCAAAGCTGTTTTTATTTATTTTCACAGTTCAGATAGATAGTGTTACGAAATGTATCTTATCTTTAGCAATGAAACCTGTTTTAAGCATTGAAGACAGGTTTCTGAGCTAGAGAAGTACTTTCCATTTTGTTCACTGAGGTTGGATCTGTTCAATACCAGTGGGACTGTCTCTGCCAGCTGAATACTGGTTAGACAAGTTAAACAATGCGCTTAAAATTGGGTGGGGACAGTCTCTGGTCTCATGTTCTTGTCATCTTCAAGTTCTACTGTGCTTTTTTTCTCCACCCTCAGTGAAGGAAGAATCAGGTTTGGGAGCACTAAAATAACTTGTAAGTTCATGGGCTTGACAGGATGTTTCCATGGGTGCAGAGGGTTCCATGAAGGGTGTTCCATTCCTCCATGAGTGCTGATGTTATTGCAAAGCCATTCCTTTATTACCTTTGAGAGGTTTAATAGTAATTGGGAGGGGTTCTTGAGTAAGAGAAGGGAGCAAGTAGTAATTTTGTCACCAGGAAGGGTCAGAAGGAGAATCCTGGGAACTACAGTGCAGTCAGCCTCACTTCAGTCCATGGAAAGGTTGTACACCAGCTGATCCTGGAAGTATGTTTCCAAACATGTGAAGGACAGGAAGGTGAGTGAGAACAGTCAGAATGGCTTTACGAAGGGGAAATCACGCTTCAACAAGCTAATAACCCTTTACAAAGAGACGACTAGCTTGGCAGATGAGCAGAGCAATGGATGGTGTTTATCTTGACCTCAGTAAGGCTTTTGACATTGTCTTCTGTGAATCGGCATGGAAAAGATGAGAAGTACCTGAGAGAAGCGAGCAATGCGGCATATCCAGAACTATCTGAATGGTCAGGCACAGGTCCTCAGGGATGCCACCAGTGGCACAAAGGCCATTTGGAGCAAGCTGTTGCAGTCTGCCCCAGGGTTCTGTACTGGAGCCCTGCTATTGAACGTCTTCATTCTGGACAGTGGGGCAGAGTTCATCCTCTGCAAGTTTGCAGATAATATAAGATAGGGGGTGATACACACACTTGATGTTTGTTCTACTGTGTGGAAGAATGTGCATAGATGATCCTCAAGAAGCAAAGGGAAAGTGTGAATTTTCTGGAATAGCAGCTGCATATGCCGGCTACAGAGAAGGACCTGGCGGTCCTGTTGAACAGCAAGCCAACCATGAGCCATCAATGCATCCTCGTGAGGAGTAAAGTGAAAATCTCCCTGGGCTGACATTAGAAGGAATGTTTGTGACAAGTGGAGGGGAGTTCAGCTTTATGCTGCCTTGGTGAGGCCATGTATGGAGGACTGTGTCACCCTTCCAGGATGTGCAACACTGTTACAGGCTCCTTGAAACAAGGAAGGGTGAGATTTCGTGGTGAGAGTTCAGTAAAGGACCACAAAGATAATAAGGGGACTGCAGTACCTTTCCAATGGGCAGAGGCAGATACTTGGTTTGAAGTTGTAGGAGGTAAAAGTTAGCCCTTAGTCTTCTTTTGAAGTTTAGGGAAGTACAAGTAGGCCATGAGTCTTTGAGAGTTATCTCTGGATGTTATATTTTAATTTTTCAGAAGGTCCTTTCCAGATTTAAAACTAGTAAGCCATTAAATTCCCTTCTCATGTAGAATTGTACAAAGGTGCAAATGATGAGGGAGACTTTAGTTTTGTTCATACTGTTGAGGAACTAGAGACTGTAATCTCAGATGGTTTGATTACATCAAAGCTTTCTCTGGCCTGCCGTCTTGCAGTATTTCAAAAGGTGACTTCTTTTAGCCTACCATCCACAGGCT
This sequence comes from Thryothorus ludovicianus, assembly GCA_013397245.1. Classification (NCBI taxonomy): domain Eukaryota; kingdom Metazoa; phylum Chordata; class Aves; order Passeriformes; family Certhiidae; genus Thryothorus; species Thryothorus ludovicianus. The sequence continues at coordinate 253,907 of VZTB01015551.1, read as the reverse complement.
TTTGTGTCCACTTACACAGACGGTGCAAAGATTGCCTCCAGCTCAATTCTCACTACAATCACTTTTCCAATTCCTTGTATTTTGCTCTTCAAGGGATGCTCTGTGACTATTTTCAGTGTTGTGTAAATGTTAGAGTTTTTTTTTTTCTTTTTTAAGCACAATAGAGTTTTGATGAATACAATTAAAATTAGAAGAAATTCTGGATTAAGGATTGTCTTTAAAAGACAATCATAAGTGATCAGGTGAATTATGTTTTTGTATAACCAGTTTATTCCAGACCTCAGTAGCCCTTGTTTTCATTATACATTTAAGGCCAGATTAAATACTTTTGTAAAGGAATTTGCTATTCTACCATGTTGTCAGAAGCAGTGCAGGAGATGTGCTGTGAGTTTCTACTATGTCAAAGTCTGCTTACACTGTTAATTTTCCAGAGTTTGTGCTGGATACTTTATTTTATTTTTTAAAAATTTTATTTATTTGTATTTCTAGTTTACTTGTAATTTATTTTTAATTTAGCTTATTTTTTATTTTATTTTTGCTTTTGATTTTAATTTTATTTATTATAAAGCTTTGTCTGTTTGTTTCCAGTGTTTTATAGATGCCTGGGGAAAAATAGTCTAGATCCGTCTTCATGTTTTATCCTTCTTCTTCTTAATGTTTGGCAGCACAACTGCTTCTGGTGTAGTGGTGCATTTAAGTGAGGTAGTACATACACAGGATTCTGTCTGTAGTGGCTCTGCAGTTACCCTGTACTGAGTCTGGCATGTGACTGCAGTGTATTCCCATTTTTTTGTGCTACACAGAGATACAACCCTGAGTGACAGATGCTGTGGTTCTGCACTGTGCTCAGCCTGTGGTGCTCAGCCTGTGGTGCTCTCAGGCTTTACTTGTGACTGGAGAGTACTGCCACAGGCTGCCAGTCTGCCTGCTTGGTGGAATTTCCCCTGAGTGAAGGACATGAAATCCATGACTAACATGGCTGTGGTGGCAGCAGTCCCAAATTTAGCACAAATGGTGTAAGAATGATCAAGCATTTTTTTCCACCTGTCCTCCCCCCCCTGCCCCCCAAATAAATAGAGGGAAAAAACCCAAGTATTAAAATAAAGTAATTTTTACTGCAAGGAGTTACATAACTATTTTAAAATGTGACAAATTATGTTTATTAAAGCCAAGATGTACTTCTTAAAACTGTTTCAGGTAGTTTATTTATCTGAATCTCCCTGGTCTCTGTATTTCATGCCTTTGTTGTATGTGACAACTGAGTGGTGGAGGTTTTAGTTTATGAACAAGCTTGCAAATGTAACATAAATATGTTAGTAAGTTTGCTTGTTTCAGTAATAGTGAATTAATGGTTGCAGATTAGGTCAAAATTGTAATATGAAGATGAAGTTTGAGGAAGCACTTGGCTAAAGGAATCTGAAAGCAGGCTAATTCTGCTTTCATGAAAGTTTGTGATAGCAGGGTGTTTTCTTTTGTATTGTATTGAGTTCTATTTGTGTTATTGCAGGAAAAAACCCAGAATTTTACTTACATTTTCGTTGTAATGGATGTTCTCCATGCTGAAAAAGTTAGCTTTTTAAACTGTATATCAATTTCAAATAGCAGGGGAGAGAAAAAAGTTACTGGAGAGACATCATTCTTGCATAGTTAGCACTGAAAATAGGGAAAATGGATTAGCTTTTACAGTGTTACCTTTGTGTAATGCGTCATCCTTCAGGTTAAACTCTTTAGTTTCAGTTATTAGGGTCTGATTTAGAAGTGTAATAGAAATCTACAGGTTCTATATTTGTCTAAGTCTTAAAACTGTTTCAGAATACTTTTTTTTCTGATCTTCAGGAACCCGTCTGTCCACCTTTAATCTTCTGTGGTTGATACCTTGTGGTTCTAGTGGTGTTTTGGATTGACACATCTCCTTTCTTGGTGAAATTTTTTCCTTCAGATGTTCATAATCACTTTTTAAATACATTTTATGTCTTCATTATGTGAGGCAAAGTAAGACAAATAGTTTCCTTAGACTTTTCATGTCCCTCATCACTGAAATAGTTTGTTACTGCACCAAGTAAAATCTTGAATCCCTGTGCTGTTATTCTTTAAGTGTGATTTCACTTGTTCTTTGGGAATTAAAAAAAAAAAAAAGTGGGGAAAATTGACCATAGTCTTTAACGTTTGATTTCTTCATTTAGTTTGGTAAGCACAAGATAAACCAATGGTATTTATTTTAGCTTCATTTTTGTTGTTTTTGCAGGTTTGAGTGTTGATCCTAGGTGTTGTTTCTTAGCCTTTTCCCAGAAGTCTTGACTTCTGATTTATGCAGTTGCCTTCTGATTCCCTTTTCATGTTACTTATTTTTTTCCCTTTTGCATATTACTTATTTTTGTAAAACAGAGACAGTACATCATTTTTTCCCAGATTCAATACAGATAAACAAATTAGAATATAAGGTTTCCTGCTGGTTTACAACTAGTGAGAAATAGTTTCTGTCACAAAAGAACCTTACTGACTCAATCATAAAAAAAGCCCAGCCCAACCTTTACTTTGTGTTGGTTGAGTTTATTTGGTGCAGTATTCTTATTTCAGCTGCAAATGTGGCTCAAAGCAGATGACTGAGTAATATTTATGACTAATCTCTTAACTGTATATCACCTGGAACCAGCTGTTCATTATTCCTTGGCAGTCACTGCCTTATTATTAAAGATCATACTTCACAAGACTATAGAAATAAATTTAATTTAATTGAATATTGGATTAATAACTACATGTTACTTAAAGCAAAATTCTTTATAGACTTCTTTCAGATCCCCCCTCAAGATGTAAAACATAAGAACAGGATTTATTTCTTTACTCTAAACTATTCTATTATCCACAACACAGCAACACATGACTTTTATCTAAATTTATGGGCTATGGAAGACATTTTTTACTGAGGTCACTAAGGTCACTACACATTACTTGAATTGGTCAGAAGAGGCTATTGCTGGGTTGAGACAATAGTTTGACCACTTTGACTAAAGACGTTTAAACGTGTTTGAGTGTTAATAATATGAAGATAGCAGTATTTCAGTATCTTTACCTTTCTGCAGCTTTGCTTCCTCAGCTGAGGGCCTGAGCCAAGTTAGATTTTGCCACAGTTTGGTTGCAGAATGGCAGATGCTAATAGGGAGTGGTGGCTTAAACAATCATGATAATTTTTGAGCCTGCTCTTTTGTTACCAAAAGAATTTCTGAAAGCCTGGGAATTGTGTTTGAATCTGTGTTGTTTACCTCACCAAGCTGACTTCTGGTAGCTGTATTAATGCTCGGAGTACATCAACTGCTTTTTTGGTGTTACTGAACAGCATTTGTCTGGTGTGTAGAAAGAAGAAAACTTGCTAGTAAATGTATGGTTTCATGTCAGTGTAATAAAAGCAATTTCGTGCTACTGACTTCCATTTTGTTCAAGTACTTTAAGTATTGTTTTTGTTTAATTTAAAAATAGTTAATAGTATGTATCTGAATAAAGGCTGTAAATGTTTTGGAGGACACAGAATTCAGACATATCTCTTTTTGGGGTGGCTTAGGTAGGGGACCTGAATAGCAGGGAAAGAATATAGAAAGAACCTTCTAAATGTTAGAATGTGTTGCAGAATAATTTGATAGTTATTGTTCGAATTTAAATTGGAAAACAAGCAAGAAACACACCAGTGTTGGCAACCAACCTGATCACAAAGGTTAAGCATAGTAAATCCTGCCTGTGCTGACATCCGATTCTTATGTCTTGTGATCTGTTTTCAGTTTATCAGAAACACCTTTCTGAGAATGAAGAGTATCCTAGAGCTATCAAATATGTGTCAGGTCATCTGAACAGAGATCATGCTCATAATAAATTTTTTTTATATAGGGCAAAACTTGTTGGCAACATCAGAAAGCTAGAAGCTTCAAGAATGTTTATGAAACCTGGTAAAATGGAACCAGCAACTTTAAGCTAGGTAGGCTATGTCCTCTAAAGCAGTTTTAAAATGTCTTTTCCTGACTTGCCCTTTGTTTCCTAGTTTAATTGTGGCTGGGTTGTTTGTGCCTATTCAAAATTTGAAAGGTTTAATAATGAAAGTACTGTCTGTTCCCACGTCTAGTTGCTAGAATTAGGTGAAAGAAAATGTTTTCTTGACTTTGGTGTGGAGTATTCAGAGGAGTTGTTTTTCATGTTAATGCTTAACTGCAAATCTCTGAGTTTGATCAGGTAGTGTTCTAGAAATATGTCAGTGTTTTTTTTCTTGCTATTTTTTTATTAAAACTATTTGGAAGTATTACCCTAAGTTTGACTTCTATGGGCTTATTGAAACTTACATATATATTCTGTTGCCAACTTTGTGCTCTGAGTATGGTGTGGTTTTGGCCCAGGTGTCTGTCTTTACCATTTAAGTTTATTTCTTTCTAAGAAAAGGACTGACTCATCTGATAGAGCAGCATTATCAACAATTTTTCAGAGCTTTTTTAGCTGAGAACATGAGGAAGACTTGAATCTGTTTCCTGAAGAATTTTTATATAAAGAAATAGGCAGCCAGTATCAGTGAGCTGGTCTTTTCACAAAATGTCTTTCCAGTCCCTGGATACTTGGTGATCACCCAGTCTTTTGTGCAAAGGATAAAAGGTAAGGATGTTAGTGAGTTAATAATGAACACTTCTCACGGCAGTTACATAAATAACGTTAGGAAGCTTGACTAGTTTTCTAAAAACAGTAAGATAAATCTATTAAGTTACATTGTTAGTGGATTTGCTGTCCTGTGCTTAATAGTTGATGCACCAATAACTTGTCATACTTTGTGGAATCTTTATATTCTTACTTGGTATAAACCTAACCTAATTCATTGTTTTTCAGACTGTGAGCACCTCAGTCTAAAGACTTTGTTGTTGTTATTGTTGTGTCGATCTTTCAGTACTGAAAATGTCTTGATAGTTTCTGAAGATAATATGATTCTTCTCCTTGGAGGTGTGAACTGTGTCGAAGTGAAGGGGAATAAAATTTTTTTCTTGCTGGAACCTACTTAGATTTGTTGTTTCTTAATTTAACATGTCTTGGTTCTTTTATAAACGTATCCCCTTTTGTAGACTGTTGTTGAATAGGGTATATTAGTAAAAATTAACAAAATTAACATGGTTCCTTTTAGAAAGAGAATCTGTTTCTGTGATAGTTAATTGACTCCAGAATTTTGTTCATTTATATTTTACTAATTTGATATAACTGGAAATACTTAGAAAATTTCTCTGGATTTTTTTGCTGGAAGTTGGTTTAGGAGTGAATTGAATGACTTCAGCAGAGTAATTTATAGTTAGTTTTTTTGGGTGAGACATATCTTTAACCTTGTCTCTACTTAACTGTAATAATTGTATGTTCTACCCTACAGTTTAACTGTGGTATTGGAGGTACCCAAAAACTTAAATATGAGCTTATGTCATTAAAAAAGAACAGCAGCTCAACCAAGTACAGTTTTACGTGAAGTTAAATCTAACAAATCTGTTAGGCTTCCTTTTAGAAGCTGGAACAGTCTTGTCTGTCAGTGTCAATGGAAATCTGCAGTAGTCTGCAATATTCTAGTTCAGGCCAGAGAACAACCGTAATTATGAGATACCAAGTTCAGATTCCCCATCTCTTACTAATACATTACAGCAGCCATAGACTAAAGTGAATTATATCTGTGCTCACTAGCAGATTTGCACTCTGCTGTACAGAGATGTGGACTTCACTTTTATTTGGGCCTCCCTATATAATGTGTGGGTGCTTTCTTATGTTTTCACTAGCTGGATTTCTAATAGCTGATGTATCATACTTAAAATATTCTTGAGTCATTGCCCATTTTGCAGTGACTAGCTGCAGAGCATGATTTGGTTGCCTTAGTATAACTTGAGAAGTGTTTCATCCATTTCTTTCCTGTCTGTGCTACAGTTCAGCTTCAGGTAATACAGTCCACTTTATCTTGCATTCTGTTGCTTATTGCGAAATATTTTCTTACTTGAGAGAAGAGCGTAGGGTAGAAAAAGTATTCTTGGGCTTTAATTGTAAACCATTACATTCTTTGGCCCATTTTCAACCTAGAGAATTTTACTGGATTTTCACACTCTGAACATATAGACACAGTTTCCATTGAAGCTAGAGACATTGTGATGTCTATGATGAGCCAAAGTATTTCTATTTTTCATAAGGAACTTTCATGTGGCCGCTGTGACTGTTAGGGATTAGTTAAAAACAAGTCAGCTTCTAGGAAGCTAATAAAATAGCTCACAAAATCCCTTCTAGATAGTACCAGAAAGTATTTCAGCTAATTTTACCATAGTGTTCTGGATCAGACCTTACACAAGATGCTTCATCCCACTTATAAGAGGAAATAAGGAAAGAAATGTTACAGTTATATTTTCATTATTCCTATGATATATTTGATTTATGTGACACTTTAGTAATAAAAGCACAGATTCTGTAAATGAGATGAGGATAGTTAGATTCTAAACCAGGAAAATAATGTGGGAAAGCAGAAAGGAAATACTGAACAAAAGGCAACATGTGTAATCCCCTTGTAACATAAGCATCTGAAAAGACTTACTCTTTTCTTCTGATTACAGGGACTTGCCATGAGGTGCTAAGCCTTTTTTCATTGATTTGGAAAGACTGGACCTAAATGGCGCAGCATGACTTTGCTCCAGCCTGGCTTAATTTTCCTACTCCACCATCATCGACAAAGGTATGTTTTGTATTGTTCTTTTGAAGAGGCACTCTCATTAGTAGTGAACTCTAAATGTCATAACCTCAATCACAGTAAAAATGCAAATCTCTTCATGAATACTGTGATGAGAGATTACTCCAGTAGAGTTTTTTGCTTGAGCAGCTTAGTTCATGGAAAGAAGCACATGCCTGGCCTTGGCTGTTGTTGATTTAAGGTTGCCTTCATCAGGTGTTTAAAATTAATTATTGAGTTCCCTGCTAGAAGTACCAAGACAGAGCATGTACTTGATGTTCTTGTCTCTGTTTTTTAATTGTGTCCTGTAAATTTTACAGGGGTATTATTCTGTCATCTAACTGCTTAAAATTATGCTTTTTTAGACTTTCTGAAATGGCTCTGCAGTTGGTGTTGCTACTGGTTGAGTGTGGTGCTTTCATACCCTTAGATATCTTCACTCTGGTTGTTTCATCTAGACTACTTTTACTTTATATAATGGAACAGCTTGGAAATAGGAAATAATGATCTCTTAATTGTTAGAATTTGTAAATATTCCTGGGAGTCTTGAGTATGTCTGTTTGTTCATGGCCTGTCTTTCTGCTCTTTCTTAATTTGTGTAAATGTATAAGCAGAGTCAGCTCTGTCTATTAAAACTCCTGTCATCTGCTTCCCTATTTGTAGACCTATCTTCATTATAATAGTTTGAATTCAGTATTTATATCTGCTGCTATAAGAATTGCTTTGCTTTTCTCTAATATGTAAGCTTTGTGCAGTCTTTCATGTCCATGAAGAATGCTTAGCCTTGAGAAACTATGGCAGTAGGCTTGTGGTATTGTTAAATACACAGATAGATGGCATTGTTAATTATGTTCCTAATGCTTTGATTCTGTATGTCTACACAATCATAAACACATATTTTCAGTCAGGTTATTGAATGTCCTTATTTATATCACTCTGTTTATGTCACTTCTACCCTGACATAGCTAGATTCTTTGTTTAATATTATCTATTTCTGGGAACATAAAGCCTATCTGTTCTGGGATACATAGTGTCTGAAAACCCAAATTAAGAAGCAGTCTCTGTTTTCATACTCTGTGATTTCTGGTGCATTCATCTCTTTTGATCTGATTTTTTCAATGTAATATGTTTTAAATTAGAAGAGTATTTGGAGCTTAATTTGATATGTTTAACGAGTCTACTGCAAGAGCTTTACCTGCATGCTTTATCTGCCAATACAGCAGGATAAAAGTGAGTTCCACAAGTACTCTAGTACCACTAGAACATTTGAGGTATGGGCTGTATTTGTCACTTCATTTCTGAATTGTGTGAAATTTTGTTGCAAGTGTATTTTTTGGCTCCTGTTCTCTTCCATGATTGTTTGCCTCATGGAATTATGATTCCTCCACAAGTTGCAAGTGTTGTGGCTACCTCTCCCTTCTGTTTCCTAAAATAGACTTATTTTTTGCTGTATATCAAAAAAGCAGAAGAGAACAGCAGATGAGAGGGATGGAGATGAAGAGGAAGGGATGAAGAGGGCAAGGTGTCTCATGTTTTGTGCAGAATGGAGCTGGAGTGAGGCTATGGTATCAAAAACATTTAGACTTGAGAAGCAGAAACTGAGCTCTGCTTGGTCAATGTTTATATTCCTGAAGTGTAATCACTTTCAGGGGTTATAGCTACAGGACTCTGGTTTTCCCTTTGAGCCCTTGGTAGCTGAGATGTTTTTCCCTATATAGCTCAAGACTGGCATTATAGAAACCTGCTACTAGGAAGCTGTGATTGTGAATGAGCTTTTTAGTGTGACATACAGATTACAGCTTGGTTTAAATCCATCTCATCTATTGCTGCTGATTTCCTTTCAACAGCAAGCTTTTCTCATCTCCCTGTCAATTACACAGCAAAATCCACCTAAATAGGTGTGTACCTGTCACTCAGTGGGTTTTGTTGAGGTCTGGAAATAATGTGTTTGTGTCAGTGCAGTATTGCAGGTGGGCAGGTAGAATGGGATGGCATTGTGAATAGTGAAACCAACCTGGGATATGAACAAAACTTTTTAAAAAGTATTGCTGTAAAAAGTGTGTGGGGTCATCACAGATGGATAAAGTAAATTTTACAAGTTCACTTTTACTTCTTGTTAAGCAATTAGACTTCTTGTATTTCTTAAAATCGGTGTTGTTGCTATCCCTTTTTCTTGATTGGCTGAACTGAGATAAATAATTTCTCAACTTACAGAAGTTGCCAATAAATTTCCTTTTGGTTACAAAGCTTAGTGTCATCTCTGCCTTGAGAGATTTCATAGACCGATGCCTCCATCATGTGGGGAAAATGCAAACTGCGTGATCTTTGCACACTGTTTAGAAGTGTCAGATTCATTACAGCGTGTGCAACTCAAACACGATATCTAAAATGCTGTCAGTTATATTTTGTGAAAATGATGATTGCTTTGAAGTTAATACAAAAAAAAGCAAGTTAAATTCCAAAAGCAATATTAAGGGGTTATTGTATGTTAATGAATACGTGAAGCATCTTCTAAAATTTCACCTAAGATTGGCAGTTCTAGCACTTTCTGAAATTTTTGACAGCTTGGTCAAAATCTGTTTAAGGATTTTCTTTC
>VZTB01015551.1:196604-236646 GCA_013397245.1 Thryothorus ludovicianus | reverse complement strand
CACTGCCTGGGGCTGTTGTGACATAAGGGCAGGACCCAGCACGGGGCCTTGTTGAACCCCACACCATTGGCCCCAGGTCATGATCCAGCCTGTCCAGATCCCCCTGCAGAGCCTTCCTGCCCTGCAGCAGATCAGAATTCCCACCCATTTTGGTGTCAGCTATTTGACTGAGGTGCACTTGTCAAATCATTGATTAAGATTCTGAACAGAACTGTCACCAGTACTGAGCCCAGGGGAGCCCTACCCATGACCAACCCCCAGCTGAATATAACTCCACTCCGCACCACTCTCTGGGCTCAGCCATCCAGGCAGTTTTTACCTAGTGAAGAGTGCAGCTGTCCAAGCCATGGGCTACCTGCTTCTGCAGGAGAATTCTCTGGGAAACTATCAAAGAAAGGCTTTACTGGAGTTTAAGCAGAAAACATCCACAACCTTTTCTTCATCCACTGAGCAGGTCATCTGGTCTTAGAAGGAGATCAGGTTGGCCAAGCAGGAAACGTTTTTCCCAAACCTATGCTGGCTGGGCCTGATCCCCTGGNTCCCCCTGCAGAGCCTTCCTGCCCTGCAGCAGATCAGAATTCCCACCCATTTTGGTGTCAGCTATTTGACTGAGGTGCACTTGTCAAATCATTGATTAAGATTCTGAACAGAACTGTCACCAGTACTGAGCCCAGGGGAGCCCTACCCATGACCAACCCCCAGCTGAATATAACTCCACTCCGCACCACTCTCTGGGCTCAGCCATCCAGGCAGTTTTTACCTAGTGAAGAGTGCAGCTGTCCAAGCCATGGGCTACCTGCTTCTGCAGGAGAATTCTCTGGGAAACTATCAAAGAAAGGCTTTACTGGAGTTTAAGCAGAAAACATCCACAACCTTTTCTTCATCCACTGAGCAGGTCATCTGGTCTTAGAAGGAGATCAGGTTGGCCAAGCAGGAAACGTTTTTCCCAAACCTATGCTGGCTGGGCCTGATCCCCTGGTTGTCCTGCATGTGCCGTGTGATATTCACAGTGGTCTGCCCCATGACCTTCCTTGGTACCACAACCAGTCTTGACTGGCCTGTAGTTCCCTGGAATCTCCTTCAAACCCTCTTTGCAAATGAACGTCACATTTGCCAACCTCCTCTCTGGTAATCCAAGACTGCTGGTAAATGATGGAAAGTGGCTCAGTGAACTGCCAGCTTCCTCCATACTCTTGTGTGAATCACACCTGGCCCCAACAGACTTGTGGAGGACAGTGTTTCATACCTTGACTGCTAGTTACCCTGTAAAAGAAAAAAGTTGGTTCTGCTTCTCATACCATTTCCTTTCTAAGTGTTTAGGTAGCCAAAAGTTCTCTATTCTTGGTCTAATTATAGGAGCAATAGCTCAATATATGCATAAACCACTGGTTTTTTACTAATTGAGAATTTGAAGGCCTATAATGGCTGTGTATAATATATATCAGGTTTCTTTCAGTCTGGATTGATTTATACAGTGCTTGATTGGTACTAGAGAATGTGTCAAGTGCTACCAGCCACTAGCAAGTTATCATGCATAGTCCAAGTGAAGATAAGTATTTTATTATTCAGAATGAGATGATTACAAGCCTGTTTGCTGTAAATGAGTGGTTTAAAATGTGCTATTAAAACAAAAAATCCCATAAGTTACAAATCAGCCAGATAAACAAGTTATTTTGAGGAAGAGATATTAGGCTTCTGAGATATTAAAAAGGAAACAGTGCTAGTGTACATTGCTCATGAAAGTGAGATTGACTTTTCTGACTGTGATCCTATTTCAGGCCAAATGCAATTTGCTGTAATGAGACTGTATAACTTAGCTGTATGTGTTAGCTAAAATGGCCTACATCTTTTCATTAGGTATTCAGTCACTGAGTGCCCTGAGTTGCATATTGGAGTAGCTTTGCTCATCAATTCAGGAAATACACAAAGATTTGTAAAACAAATGTCTTAGGAACCATGTAGACATTCAGAATTATGAAATAATGAGGCAAATTGTACTCAGCAGCTGAATCACACTTGGAAGAAGCTGTTTTGCCCTATGTATTAGAATTGCTTAATAAATTTATAAATTTTTCTTGGTATTATGTGACATATTCTTCAGGCATATAATGTAACAGCTGAATGAATGTATGTTTACTGAGGTATGTGTTCTCAACAATATCTTGCTAAGTCTTCTAAAATTTCTGAAAGCAGACAACATGTGAGTGGGAGGGAAATGATGATGGTCTTAATCCTGTGCTCTGAAGTATGGTTTCTTACAGGTGCAGAAGATTGCGTAATGCTGTTATATGCCCACTTTAGGGATCTTGTTGTTGAAAATGTGTTAATGATTAGATAATGATTGCACTCTTTTTTGTTTTTACATTTGGTAGGACTTCTGAGGCTATTTGGCTCATTCATAAATAAGAATTACAGGTTGCTGTATGAGTAGAGTAGAAAGAAATACCTCATGTTTACAGGCTAAAGACCTTTAAATCTTTGAGTGAACCTGAACATGTTTAATTTCTAAATAAATTTTCTTCCTGATTTGTATTTCTTGGCTAGTAATTTACAGTTGATGTTCACAAAAGCCTGAGAAGCTGGGGTGGAGTGCATGTGTGTAAGTGAACTTGTCTGAATTAAAAAGCAGTATGCAGTTTCTCTGAATTCATGCCAGAGAATTTTCTATTTGAGATATGGGTGTTGTGACCCACAGACTTGTCCCTATGTTGTGACCCACAGTCTGTCCCTTAGACTAAGTAAACTTGAGAACTCATATACTTTCAGACACATACAACTCTGATATTTAATTAGGAGCATTAAAAATTCAACAACCTGTTTTTTCTGTAAGTATGAAGGACAGTGGAAGTATGTTTGAATTTTAAGATATGTGTGAAACTTTGCAGAAAAAAAGATTTGGGGAAAAGCATGTGATGTGCTTTCTGCATTACTTAATCAGTAGCGTATCTTAGGAATTCTGTAGTGTGCAGATATTGCAAATGCCAGAAGGGAGAGCAGAATTAGCTGTGAAGTACAGAGTCTCTCCATTTAAACTTAATTTAAAGTAAACAGAACCACTGAATTGCAGCACTTCTGGATATTTACTTTTGGATGGAATTCACTTTTACATTTTGTACTGTAAAATTATTTTTGTATTTAGGATGATGAGTCATTCAGCTTGTGTAACAGCAACAGTCCTCATCGTGAGAGAGATATAAACCGAAACTTTGAAAATGAGATTCTGCAGGAGAATGGCAATGCTTCAATTACACCTCAGCAGATCATTCAGTCTTCAGCTTTCCCTCAGGCAAATGTTCTTTCAAGCTCACTTGAGGCAGAGCATAGGTATGTACTTTCCATAACATAAAGAGTGTTCTTTCATGGTAACTGAGCATATTCATAAATTCTTACTAGTTCAGAAGTCAGGATCTGAAAACTGAGAACACATAAAATGTTTCTTGAGTAATGTCAAATTTGTCTTTTAGACATGTACTAATTTTATATGAGATATACTTTGTTTTTTAGACCTGTGTACTGACTTACATCCAGTTTTTAGTAAAGAAAGTTTATTTCTTAATAAAAATATAGCAAACTAAATAGTGACTTCTTCCCTCTGATTTTGGTCTAGATATCTGGGCGGAAGAATGCATTTAATTGCTGTTTTTATTAATATTTTAAATGCTGCATCTTATATAAAACTCCAGTGAGCTTTTCGTCATGATTAAAGTAGTTGATTATTTTTGTAGGTGACTTACTGACATTGTTAGCGACATCACAGTATAGTCCACTGGAAGGTGAGAAAGTAATTTCATGAAAAAGATTGAAACAATTCTGTTATCCCAGTAAAGCAACTGCAGTAGCAGTTGGTAGATATGAGAATGATGCTGCTGGAAAATCACAACCCAGTCTGGAAATAAGCTAGTCATGAGCTCTGTCATATTCTTATGGTTTCTGGCAACTACAGAATTGCAGTGATAGATTAGACAGTTGTTTTTGTTGTTTTTTTTCGTGATAGAGTGTATACATTGGACTAGACAACTCTTTGTTTTGTAGTTCCTGTAGAAGAAACTTGCATTTCCTCTTACTCCTCATGAGTATGAAAGTGCAAAGCACCTTGCTCTGTTCCATTTTTCCCACCATTGGCTTTGGAAACAGAAAGTCTTAGTCTAGTCTTGGAGTAGCAGCATCCCTGCCATAGGTGACACCAGGTGGGATGAGTTCTGTCCCTGGAATGTTGTGGATGGTGGCAGTTCAGGAGGCACAGGCAGCTGGAGAGGTGGGGGAGTGTTGGGGTATCTAATGGATGGAGTGCAGTATATGGAGCTTGCAGCTGGTGATGGCATGGTTAGGGGCCTCTGGATAAGGATTAAGGAGCAAGCATGAAAAGCAGATGTCATTGTTGGAATCCACTGTAGGATGATCCACCCAGGATGATGACACTGACTGTCCTTTAAGAAGCTAAGGAACGTGTCTAAATTAACTGCTGCTGTCCTGATGGGGGTCTTCAACTTGCCAGGTATTAACTTGGAATACCACGGACTACAAAAATACTGCTTGCCATTGTAGGGAGTAAATCTGTGGCTTTCAGAAAGAGAATGTTCTTCATCCAGAGGATAGTTGGGCACTGGAACAGGATTCCCAGGGAAGTGTTCACGACACCAAGCCCAACGCAGTTCACAAAGTGTTTGGGCAGCGTTGTCAGGGTGTGATTCTTGGGGCTGTCCTTTGCAGGGCCGGGAGTTGGATGCTGCATTCCTTGTGGGTCCTTCCAACTCAATATATTCTGTGAGTCTGTGAAATCTTTGGCCGCTAGAGGCTCATGAGTTTTGGACTGGAGGGTTGTAGTCAAATCTAACTCTTAGTTTTTTGATTCAAATTACTTTAAATAGCCTTGTTAGCATTTCTTCTGTTATCTCCCAGAGATGCTGTTTGTCCATACTGCCTCAGCCCTTTGGCCATGAGCTGAGCATGCATGTGAACAGATGCTCTGGTTAACCTTTTTGTGGTAAATTGTACTTTAGGTCATCGCTTTAGCTCCCAGGTTACTTTTGCATATCTACTGATAGTATTAGCACATTTGGTACAGTAGGGCTTCCTTCCTTCTTCCTGGGGAAGTTTCCAACATGCAGCAATCCAGTTGGTAGCAAGTTTGCTAATCCTAAGTAATTTTTTTACGTAGTTCACACTTTTAGCCATCCTAGAATGGTGTCAATTTAAAGGGACAGTGGTGCTGCTAACGTTACAGAGTGTTGCTTTAAAGTTTGTTAGCCATTACCCTAAATTTTACATACATTAACAGGAGCTATGTAACTATTTGCTTCACTGAATGCACTATTGGTGTCTAAGCTTGCGTGCAATAAAACTTTTAAATTCAACTAACACTGAACTGCATTTAGCATTATATTTTTCTGTACAATGTATTCTCTTAGAGTTTTGGATTACTTGCATATATTTTTACTGCATCCTCATGATTTGATTGTTCCTGCCTGTTATACTTTCCAATTTGGTCAAAATGCAACAAGGGATACAATTTCCATTTCTGTTATTGTCCTACCGACATTTCTTAAGCAGAGTAGTGCTTTTCTCCTTCTGCAATTCCAGGCTTTTGTTCCGGTTCTAAAAACAGCCATTGGTGGCTTTGGTTACCTGCAAATTTGCCTGGTGCACATCCACTGTATTGGGATACAGAGTTCTTTGTGGGGAGGGCTGCGTTGAAAGGCATTTTTTGCTGATGTCTGCCTAAATGAAGTGCCTGTTGCATGGTATTGGCTGTGAGTTTGCCTTCCCTATTTTAATATATTCACTGTTTCTTAGCTCTTAAGTGCCAGCTCTGGCACACATTTTAGAAACATCATTATTTTTTGTGAAATAGCTTTAGTCTGCTTTAATGTTTAAGGTCAAAAGATACCTGGTTTCCCTGAAGAAGGTGCTAATCATTTTGGAAAAACTTTGCAGCAAGCAAACTTAGTAACTTCATTGTTACATGTCATGGTGTCTTCACCCTCAGATGACCCCTGTTTTCACAGCGTCTTCAAATGTAAAAACACTTTTTTCCTGCTCAGATACTGCCATCCTTCTTTTGTAACTAGCCAAAACATGCGAATTGTTGCATCTTTGTATATCTCAAGCTTAGGTACAAGAGGACTCTTTCTTCCCCTTATCCCAAAATTCACTCCTTGCTGTTTGAGGTGAAATACCAGCATGTGCTGTTGGCTGAGACTTGGTTGTGAAGAAGCCTGGCACTGCTCTTTAGCTGTGACATTAGCATGTGGTATATTAAAAAAAAAAATCACATGAGGCCATTGCATCCTGAGTTGATTTCCATCGAGGCATACCACCAATAATCCTCATGCTTTGCTCTGCTTTTCTATTCAGGAAAACCTGCAGAGTCCCTCAGTGTGTCTTTGTTTCTTCATGCTGTTCTCAGGGGAGTACATTGCTGCTTCAGTAACAGTTATATGTTAAGAAAATGCAATCTTTCTGTTCTGTCTGATGCAGATTTTTTGCCTTAGAAGGAAGGTATAGTTGTCACCACATATAGTGGTAGAATAGGGTCAGCCTTGAGGGAGCTGAGAACTCAGCTCCTGTACTTTTTACATACCTTTTACTTTGAACTCATGCTTGGATAAGAGTTTGTTTAAAAAGAAGAGGCTGATTAATCAGTGCATTTATTACAGGTCTTTAGACATGGATGTAGACAGAACTTAATGTCTGTGTGTAGCAAATTCCTTAATGTCATCCTTCTTAATTTAAAGGTTATTAAAGGAGATGGGCTGGCAGGAAGACAGTGAAAATGATGAAACATGTGCTCCACTAACTGAGGATGAGATGAGGGAGTTCCAAGTAATTAGTGAACAGGTAAGACTAAGTTAATTTTACATTATAAACCTGTAGTTGGTTATCCTAGATGCCTACCTTTTAGGAGAATCTGCAGGAATTTTGATCATTAGGGATATTGCTGTTCCCCTACCATTTTAGTACTGTGCTTTCAGAAATATAATTGCTTCAAAAAAATAGGATACCAATGTTGACTGTAGCTCAGGAGTATTCATAGAGTATGAAGAGAAGGGTAGGGGGTGCTTCTGAGAAGTTCCAGTATTGTTGGTGGTAAAAGTGCACAGGCTTTCAAGCTTCTCAGCTTATCCTAAGGAAAGAGAATCTTCTTTCAAGGTTTTTATGCAGTTTCTGTGCTACTCTGAGAGATGAATTTTCTTTTTTTTTAGTAGTTTTTTAGTTTAGTAGTGACAAAGCATGAAAAGACAATCTAGACTTGATCTTTTCCTTCTTTGTTTTCTTTTCTTCCTATTTTTATTTTTTATTATTTATTTTTAATTAGGAATGTTGAGTGCGTGTTGTGAGGTCAGTATGAAGGAGTCAGAAAGAAGAGTAGTGGAATAGTGTGTGGTCCTAAATCTGAACATTTGGTGTTTTCATGTCTTGCTACACACATACTGAGTAGATCATTTGGAATATTAAGCTTTCAAGTGCTTGTGTTAATGCACACCTTCTGCATGATATTGACAATGCAATAATTCCTTTCTTTTTTGCAGAATCAGCTGTTTGCTTTCTCTTCAGTGTCTTTGACTTTCCATTTGCTGAGATACCCATTCCTCTCTGCAGCATCTCTTCTGGACCCTTTCCCTGTTGTCCCTTACCCTTCTTAGCACAGACATTTGCAGCACTGTGGGAAAGGGGACTGGATTGCAGGGAGAGACCATTTGGGACGAGGGATCTCTGGGGCAACATGTGTGGGGACATGGGTGAGAACAGGCTGAGCTCTTGTTGTCTGCAGGAGTTCAGCACAACTGGAGACACTGGGATGCAGGTGGCTGGCCAGAAGTGAAGGCTTGCAGGGGAATTATCCTTTCTGTGTACTTATGAAAAGCTGTGTACCCAGTGTAGCCGCAGAGGTGAAGACGCAAAGAGTGTTGAATTGCAACAGATTGTTCTGTTTGGCAATTCCTTTCTCTAAATGTGTCATGTTTTCATATTTCAGTTACAAAAAAATGGCCTTCGGAAAAATGGCATTTTGAAAAATGGCCTCATCTGTAATTTTAAATTTAGCCCCTGGAAAAACAGCACTTTCAAACCTGCTCTGGAGAATGAAGATTCCGAGACAAGCAGCAGTGATACATCCGATGATGATGATGTGTGAAGACTTCTGTAACACCTGTAGAGGGCCATTTGTACTCATGAAGATTTGGGGATATTTTGTTGAAAAACAAAAATTGTAATTTATGTAGTAACATGCCTGCTCTGGGAAGAATGATGGGACTTTTCTCTGAAGGAAGAAAGGAATGTTTTGTTTGGTTTGTTGAAAATCGCTCTAATTTCTCTGTAAACGAATGTCGTAGAATGAGGCCTTGTGTTGACCCAGCATTGACTTCCATCACTGAACCATTTCTGACTAGCAATGTGACAATGTTACAAATCAGACTTTCTCACTTAATAATAAAAGCAAAGAATTGTGTAATGTCTTGCAAAGCTTCTGTCTTAAAATGTCTAAGGAAAAAAAAAGGCAACTTGACGCAGTGTTTTGCTTGCAAAGTAATTTCTTTCTTGCAGTGGAAATCAATGAGTCCACTTTGTATGCAGGAACGGCAATGTAGCATGTTGACTAAAATGAACAAAGTGCACTAAAACTCTTCTCCTTAACTGAGCTGTTGAATTTCTACCAATAACTGCTCTTTAGCCGTTTGTAGTGTTGTAGTTGTTATTAATGGCAAAAGACCCTGATGTTGCGGTTCCAAATTTCTAGAATCAAATTTTTAATTGAAAGCTTTAAAGGGGTATAGCAAGACCCTTATTCTCACAGTGACTTGTGGGAAAATAAGCAGTTTGATTTTACTATTCAACATGCAGAAAAATTGTTACACTGACTGGATTTGTCCACTACCTGGGAAATAAACTGATTTACAGAGTATTGTCTCAGTGCATACCATCATGGCTATTGTTTTTGAAACTGCTGAGTTTGTTTGCATTTACATTACATGTACTCTGGCAGCAATGCAGTTGTGCATTTTATAACAAGGTAAAAATACTTTCATCACCAGATCTTGCTTTTATAGCCACAGAAGTATATGTGTGCAATAACCACCTGTTTTACTCAACTCTGTGTCAGACTTCTTCCTTATGATCTCATATTTAAAAACTAATATTGTATTATTTATAGTTTTATTTGGTTTATTTTAGTTCTTTGAATATTTTCCACTGTTGTACAAGCCACGTAGCATTAATTCATAAGCACAACTGTTCTTGGGGATGTCACATGTTTCTAATATAGCATATATATATATATATATATAGACATGTCTCTGTCAAAGATGTTTTTGAATTATACTACTTCTTATAGTAAATTATTTGCATTTAGAACTTGAAAGCAAAAATATTTATAAAGTTGAGATTCTGTCCATATTTCTTTAGGAAAATACTTTTTTATAAGGTGACATCAATTTCGGGCCAAAGTTGGTATGCTTCTCTTTTTTATTTATTGTTAATTTAAATAGATATTTCTTTTCAAGAGGTTAGTTTTTGTATTAGAAGAGGCTTGCAAATGTTGATGGAGTTAATTTTGGCATGGTGTATTCAAATACTCAATTTCTTATCTCAATTTTAAAGGATAAAAATGTTTCTTCTTTTGTAAAGAAAACTGCTATATCGGTAATGATGTTTTTCCTACCTGCATGCCTTATATACCTTTCTCCTTTCCCTCTCCTGAATTTTTTTTTTGCTGACTTTGACACATGGGTCTGGTCTGTTCGCTTTTTGGTTTTCACATACTATCAAGAGGATCTTCTTCCTATCCTAATTATGTAGTGATATGTGGATGCACTATTTTAATACTAAGTGAAAATGGTAATGCCTCAGTATTTCTTAAAGTGGGATGTAGGCTTTCCCCTCCTTCATTATTCAGTTTAATAATTAATGTCACCTCAGTAATTAACTCTCTGAGAAGTTAATATAATTATAGAAGAACTGTGTTAAAATTGTATAGACTTTGGAAATTTACAAGTTGCAATTGCAAAAATTCCCTTTAGAGAAGGTAGAAGCACTAGTCATACTTGGTACTTCTTTTTTGCTAGTTTATATCCCGAAACTGGTAATGGAAGCACTGGTTATAAATGACCTGTGGGCAAAGAAGGTAGCAGGAATTGGGCAGTGTTTTTGCTTTGTAGAGTGAAAGACTTTTACAGCCATCATAACATTTCTGTGTGTGGTTTCTCCTCTTGTGTCTGCTGATGATTAATTTCTGGTCCTGTACAGTGGTTGGTTCTGCCAGTTCAGAGACTTCCTCAGAGGTCTGTCTGTGTGGCCCCTGGCTTAAATGGTTATCTACCTGCTCTCTTACTTCTGTTTGCCCTTCATGGCAGTGTGGGAGTGGGTGAGATTTTGTATTTTCACTGAGGAAGTGGATTCCCTTATGTTATATTTACTTATGACAAAGCTGAGTAGAGATCTGTCATCTTCTGTGTCACCTTAAGAAACTCGTAGTCACTTTCTGTGGGAACTCTTTTAGTAGTTTATTTTCTTGGAATATTTCCCTCAAAATAATGTTTGTTTTTTGTAGTGTACTTCCATAAAATGTATGAAAGCATTTTATTTTATGATCCCCCGTCCTTTTTTTCATTGCTTGATGATGTAGAGAAGAGTGAAATCTGATTCTCTTGTACTTTACAATACAACTTTATCCATCTTTGACTTTGTTCCTTTCCCAGGGCAATTTAAATAGTGCATTGGCCTTTTTGTTCTCTCATACGTAAACCATGACCCATTCCCAGAATAAGTCCTCTCTTGTTTTTCTGCTTGAGCAGGCATCTGCCTTAAAGGATTGAGAAGTTGGTGACTAAGCTTGCCCATTTCCTTGGTAGGCACTAGTAAGCTTTGGGGATAGTTTGTCAATGCTGGGTTGACAGAGCTTGACTTCAGTGAAGGTAATCACAGGTGCCAGCCAGGCAAGGGAGGGGATTGTCCTGCTCTGCACTGGGGCAGCCTCACCTCGAGTGCTGGGAGCAGTTCTGGCTGCCAAAGTGTAAGACATTAAACTGTGAGAGAGAGTCCAAAGGAGAGCAACAAAGATGGAGAAGGGCCTTGAGGGGAACCCTGATGAGGAGCTGCTGCGGTCACTTGGTCTGTTCAGCCTGAAGGAGACTGAAGGGAGACCTCAGTGCAGTTACAACTTTCTCATGAGGGGAAGAGGACAGGCAGGCTGATCTCTGAGTGACCAGTGACATGACTCAAGGGAATGACCTGGAGTTGTGTCAGGGAAGGTTTAGATTGGGTATTAGGAAAAAATTCTTCCCCTAAAGGGAAAAACAAGCCCTGAAACAGCTCTCTAGCACAGTGGTCACAACAGCAAACCTGACAAATTTCAAGAAGTATTTGGACAATACTTTCAGGCACAAGGTGTGACTTTTGGGGATGGTGCTGCGCAGGGCCAGCCAGGAGTCGGACTCAATTATCCTTGTGGGTCCTTTTAGACTCAACTTCTTTCCGTGGTTCTGTGACTGATGGTGAGTGCTTACTGTTCCATAGGGCAGACTGTATCTGATCCAGGCATCAAATACCTGCAAGTGGATGAGTGGATGTCTGAGTACTTTACAGGGTCTTTAAGCCCTGTCAAAGAGTAAGTATGGAACCATGTGGAGGAAATGTAGGTGAAATTCACTGGCTGAGCAGTGAATTTTGCTCAGTGGTATGTGGATGGGGGAGGCAGGGAAGATGAGCAAAGGAGCCTGGTACTGACACTATTCACTGTTACTTTTTTTTTAAAGGATGATAGACCCCC
Organism: Thryothorus ludovicianus; assembly: GCA_013397245.1. NCBI lineage: Eukaryota > Metazoa > Chordata > Aves > Passeriformes > Certhiidae > Thryothorus > Thryothorus ludovicianus. The sequence continues at coordinate 224,882 of VZTB01015551.1, read as the reverse complement.
TCTCTGCTATAAGAGGTGGCTATTTGGATTTGCCAAACCAGGATGGACAGATTTGATTAACTAACATGTAGCAAGCCTCAGTAAAGTTGAAACCTTTTTAGTGACCTCTGAAATAGTGGCTATCTTGGCAGAGCTGTGGTGTGACAGAGGCATGGTGGTGTTGGCTTTACTGGGAAGTGAGCTGATGGACCTGGTGGTGGGGGAGATGGGTGGTGAGTGGGTTGGGTCCCTGCTCCAGGAATGATACAGAGGGCACTGTGGACCCAGGAAAGGCATTTCATAGCAGTTCTAAGGTTAGGAGTGCCCAGCAGCAGCAATGTTCTGGCTGGTGCTGTCATCATGCATCAATGCATGGAGAGTGTGAGGAAAGATCCTGCTATTTCCTGTTGAAATTTCCTCCTGAAATTTTCAAACAATAGGATAACATTTGTAAGTCAGTGCTGCAGAGGGCACTAGCACACCGTCAGTTCCCTCTGCTTCTGTATTAATTACCTGGGTCTATCGATGTCCTTCGAGCAGAAGGGAGGTTTTGGCAGTGGTGTCTGCAGGCTCCAGAAGCCAGAAGAGGGTGCTGGAGATCTTCTGCTTGCTCTGCTCCTGCTCTGCTCACAGCATTTGTGGAACTACTATTAATACGGTTTTGTTTTTCTCAACTAGTGTACCTAAGTATTCTAGGATTTCTAATACTTTACTATGCCAGCACTTAAACACAGAAACAATTACACTGTTCATGGAACTACTCTGCCTGTGCTCATAAAACGCATGAAATGACAGTCTGTTGTAAGTTGGAGTTTGGCTAGACATGTTAAACAGAGCAGCCTGCATGGGTAGGTCTGCTGTAAATCAACGAGGAAAAGGCCATTCTGACATATTTTTAGCTACATAAACTCTGTGCGTACAGGAACATTAGTTTAAAAAAAAGATGAAAGTAAAATCAGTTGTGGTCTCTGTTCTGCTGAAGCAAATCCCCTGTTTGCAGGTTGCCTTATGTGCTACAATGATGCTGTTTCAGAAAGTTTGCAGTTACTTTTGGGAAAGGCTAATGTTTTTTGGTTAAAACTTGGCCTCTCTTGAGATGTGTGCTTGCCATTTCACAATAGGACAGATACTTTTTCGCTTTAAAAGTACAGATAAAATGGACAACAGAAAAAGGCTTATTCTGATTCTGTTAATCACTAAAAGCTGACACTAGAGGACAGAAAAGATATAAGTGAAACATGCTCTCATTTTTGTGAAGCTAGATTGCTTCTCTTCAGAGCTGGGATAAAATGGCTTTCTATACTCTGCAATTTGCCGCTCACTTCTAGTTTTCTTTTCCAGTGCATTTTGATAAGTTTTAGTCTCTGTCTTACCCTGCAGTTCTGATGCTGATGCATGCTTGTTGGGAATGAACCATGAGCACTTATGACAGGTTTTTGTAGCTTTTGGACAAAAATCTTCAATTTTGATGGGCTAGCATTAGGCACTTTTATTTGGAGATGCAATTGCCTCATTCAGAGATGGAGAGCAAGTCCTTCACTGTTCACCAGTGGGAGTAACAGATACAATGACTGAAAACAAGACTTCATTACTTGATTTTAGACTTCTAATTAGAAGAAAATTTCCTTTAGCTGTCCATACTTAAGGGAGCTAAGTAATAAGATGTATTAATGTGCCAGACTGTCCCTACAGATATGAGGTGATACTGCCTCTCTTCCTTGGAGAGATAGGCAACACTACTCCCTAGTTTTTTCCTTAATCACACTATTGGAGAAGGAGATGCTGCAAGTGTTTGTGTTCTTTATTAAATGCCCTTCAGTTCCTCAATCAATTTTGTTTGTAGTTGTGGGCACATTGTCCTGCTCTGTGGGGCTAGAGAGCTGCCTAAGCATTTCTATAAATAAAAATCAAAGGCTACATGTGTAATGGAGGTCAAGCATTCACACAGCACCAAGCTCTTTTATGATAGGGCTTTGGGGATTCATGTAGGTCCAAATGAAATAAAGGTGCCCACTGTTGTCTTTATCTCCTTGGAAAACAGCAGGTATCCATCCAAGAATGGGAAAGTAAATGCATAAATCTTTTTCGTGTTACTTCTCTACTGGTGGAATTAATCCCTTATCTCTCTGCACAAGAGTTTTTGATCTCTCTCATGCAAGCCTCCACTTTGTTCACCATTCAGTCAGGCCCCAGATTTTCACACCTTTGGGAAAGAAGCAAACCAAAACACACTTGCAAAGGGTAATTTGAAGGAAATCCTCTGCCCTCATCTTCCAATTCTTTGATTGCTTTTTCTACCCTATAAGAAGAGCTCAGATGTTTCAGCTCTCCCTTCACTCAGCAGCAATACCCCGAGTGTTTCCAATCTGAGGATTTGTCCTCATCATGCCAGAGGCAGAGCAGATGACACCTTTCACAGGTTGGTGGTGGCAGTGGTGGTGCACAGGCTGGGGTGTGCGCGGCGGGCGCCCCTCGCTGCTGTGAGCAGATGGCATCGCTGTGCCGCAGCGCTTGAGGCAGAGGGAATTCTAACAGCTCCAGGCCCATAAAATCATTTTCATTGCCTCTAAGACAGGCCCAAATAATTCTGTTTTATAGGAAAGAATGTTTTGTAGTCTATCTTACTCTTCTGGTAAAGGCAGAATACGTGAAGCACACCAAAATAACAGTGATCAGGCTGCTGAGACAGCAAGTGTTTGAAGGAAGACACTTGGGTTGACAGTGGATGGACAATAGAGCAAGGTGAAATATAGGAGAGGTAACTAACCATCTCACAGATGTCACCGTATGATATGATGTAAGTGTGCAGCAGGCTCTGGAGGTGAGAGTTTTAAGTAGGAAATGGAATTTTCTTCAGCTGAAGTCTTGAAGTTTTCTTCTTGTTAAAGTTTTCATGACCTTCTGTTGGAAATAGTGTTGCAAAAATATGAAATCTATTTAAAGAATACATTTTGAGAGTTTTCTAGTTATTTTTTTTTCTTATCCCACAGTAAACTCTTAAATGTGTCTGAGTGTGCATTTATATGTGTATACGTAGAATTCTTTAGTTGTATAAGGACTCTGAGAACAGATCATATTTCAGTCCTTAGTTCCTTTTTGAACCATCTCATTTTTTGTGGAACGTTTCATTTTTTCTGCCTTCTCTGTTAAAGGATGTGCTGTTTACAAGTTTAATACTGTTGCTGTAGGCTGTAAGCCCCCGGTACCCAAAGGTACATAGGTGGTTGTAGGGGGCAGACCTGCAGCTTTTGCTGAAGGTGACTGGTTTGACACAGCCTGAAAAGTTCACTAGAGTGCTTGGCTGCAGCTTGTGCTGCTTTGTGTAAGCAGAGTTTGTCCTTATCCTCCCTCCAGGCTGGGACTACCTCTTGAGAGTAATAACAAAGTACAGTCTATGTTTGTTACTGATTAAAATCCTGCCTTGATGAACCAAACTAATAAACTCTCTTCTGAGGCCTGAGTACTCAGAGGTTATTTTCAAGTGTGGTAGATATGGTGTGAGTAAATCTAAATGAGGATCTGGAAGAGTAGATTGGGTGTAACTCTGCTGTCTCCTTCCTGGCTTACCTGCTCAATCTCCTGCAGATGGAACCTGTGCAGGTGTAATACCTGCAGGTCTCTCTAGAAGCATCTCCTCAGTGGCTAGTTCTTGTGTTGGCCACTCATTTTTCAGTATTACTAAGCCACACATTGGCTTTTGAATGTGCCAAACAGTTCCCCCCAGAGGGGGAGGCTGGTCTGTCCCTCTGCCATGCCTTTCCCATGTGTGAGGAGCATTGCAGGGCACGAGGCTGTTGCTGGGGTCACTTCTGGGGCCCACAGATACCAGTGCACCCACCAGGAACAGGACAAATGGTTCCCCTCTTCAGGAGTTTTCAAAAAAACCAGTTTTCTTTTTCCTGGAGTATGTGATTTATATTTATGTCTTGGGTTTCTGTGTGGCTGAAATGTCTCCTGAGGTATTAAAAAGTCTTTTTTCCCAGCCCCACAACCGAAGAAGTCGAAATTCCTCGGCTCTGGTTCTCATGTTTGTTTATTTTCTCTTATCTGTTAAATTCTTTCTCTGACTGCTGAGGTCTGTCTGGCAGGTTAGTTTGTGGCACACTCTGACCACCCTTGGGGTGGGGTTAGTTGTTTATACTAAAAACTACATGTATTTTATTTTCATTAATTTTCCAGTATCTATCACCTATGTTAGACAGTCAGTCTCTACTCTAAACCAAACAGTGTCACCATCACAGCAGAAGATGGAGGGCGAGAAGAAGAAGGACAGGACACACCCAAATTCTTCCATCTTGCCTCTTGAACCCCCATTCTAAATCCCCAAAATTCTACTTTTACACCCTGTGACAAATTAACTATTATTCTACTCAAACTCTTGTGGCTTGTAATTCTTCACATAAAGTTGGTAATTTTTTCCATGGGCTAAAATCAAAGGCTTGATTTTAAAAGTCTTTGACTCTGTGCCAAGGTCTCTGAGCCCCTTGCCAGGGTCTCGAGTCCTCCAGGGCAGTCAGAGGAATGTCCTGGGTTCTGACATTTCTGTTTGAGCAGTGAATTGACTTACCATGCAGGGAAATCAGAGGCAAACTTTCTAAAGGTTATTTACCATATGTCTAAAAAACATGGTGTGTAATTGAGAAACAGTGAACTCTTCTCACACAGTGTTTGTACACGCAGATTAATATTATTCTGGGGTTAAAGTGAACACTTAGTCAAATGAACTCATCTTGTTTGTTTGTTGGTTTTATAGACCTTACAATGTGCTTGGGTTTACATTTGGGAAACAAAAGCAGCAATCAGCAGCTCTTGGCTTTCGTGTATCAGATCTATCCTAAATGGAATGCAAGTACACTTTTGCAGTAATTAGCTTTGTGTTGTCGTTATTTATTATATTCTTTCTAAACCATCACATGAATAAAATAAAAGCATAAGGGCAAAACAATTTTTTTAAACCCATATTTCTATAACTTATTACCTGCTCTTCATTTTCTTCTGTTTATTGACAAATTCAATTAATTTACTTCATGTCATATTGATTTTGAGCATTTTCATATTGATATAAACAATTTTCACTTTTCTTTCTGGATCTCTGTAGTATTCCTATACACAAGATTTATAAACTGCAAAGTTCCCATGCATCAAAATAATATTTAATTTGCAGCCATGCAAAGGGACAGCTTGAGTAAAATATATTTCTTTTCTACTGAAAATCAAGATTTTCTTGGCTCGAAGGCCAGCTGGTAATGTTCATATAAGCATGCTAATTTGTGTTTTATGACTGTAAAAATCTTATTTTATTCTTGTTCTACAATGCTCAGCAAAAACACTGGGTGGAGTTGGTCACATAATATTTATGAATATTATTTATAGCTGAACAGCATTTACACAGCTTTCTTTCTGTAGGAACTGACAGAACTTCAGATTTCAGAATCATGGAATGGTGAAGGCTTCCAGGGTCTGCTGGAGACCATCTTTCCCATCCTCTTTGCTCTCTGGAGCTCGCTGCTCAGGATCATGTCCAGATGGCTTTTGGATATCCTCAAGTATGGGCAGTGGGTTAAAATTCAGTAAGATTGCTCTTGCTCAGGCTTGCAGTTCCCACCTTCTGCTGGGTGTCATCCCCAGGGTGGTGCCCCTGGGCTCCAGGCTCTGAGGTGCTGCTGCTGGGGCTGTGTCACTGCTCAGGGGCAGCAGTGGGGCTGTGCATGGCCCCACGTGCAGCGCCGTGCCACGCTGGGGCACAGCCCGTGTGACCCCTGCCAAAATGATGTGTGCCCTGGCACTGGCTTCTGCTCTACAGGGCTGCCCAGGAGAGGTTCAGGGCTGCCAGCCCACCCTGCTGCTCTGACAGTTTTCCCTGTTGTTGCTGCTGTAGGGACAGTCTGAAGACCTTTGTGTTCCTCAAATATGATTGCCCACAGAAATCTGCAAAGCCACCCTGGATTTGCAGTGTGTCAGTTCTGGCTGCTGCCTTCCCAGAGCCACAGCAGTGCTGGGGAAGGGCTCGTTGCCACTACAGGGTTGTGTGATTGTGGCCACCCTGCCAAACCTTTTGTGATTGCTAAGTGCTAAATGACAGTGGAGACTGCCTGGGTTCACTGCTATCAGTCCACTCTCTGTGTATCACTGGCAACAAAAGCACACAATGCAAGGGAAGCTGACTGGAAAGCACAGTGGATAGGAAGGTGGAGGAACAAGCTTTTCTTTGTCTTTGTACAGTATTTGTAGGAAAAGTTTTAGTGGGCCTGAATACCTGGTATTTGACCACCTCAGAGCTGGTCCTTTTAGAGATGAAGCTGCTCTGCAGGGTCAAGATATCCAATGGTTCTGTGTTGTCAGGACTGAGAGAATTGATCCTCAGGGAGGAGGAGATGCAGAAGAGCAGGCCCTGGGAAGAACTGTGTATCCCATGTCCAGCAGAGTGGTAAGTGCTGCCATTGGTCACTTTGAGAGCATGGAAAAAAAGGTGATTGTCTCTTAGATTACTTCAGATTCTTGAAAGTTTAACTGTGAACACAGGAATATTTTTGCTGAGACAAACAAGCAAGTGGATATTTAGGAAAACAAAACACATTCTAGAGTTTGGGCAAAAAAAACTTACGAATGGTTGGAATCAGCAGCAGGTGAAAAGCTAGTATGTTAAAACAAGCTAAAGACCTGATGATGTCAAACACTGTTCAGTAAGGGCAGGGGAGAGGTATTGCTCCCAGACACTTTGCAACCATTTATTCGAGGCATAATTCCCTGGAATAAATAATGTGAAGAATGTTGTTGGCAAGATGTACCACTTGCTTGAAAGCAACATTAGTGTCTGACTAAAATAGTGAATATTTTACAAATTGAATAAATTTCTAAATACCTGAGAGGACAAACATGTTAGCTCTGCATTTCTGCTGTTCCAGGGTGTGAAAAAAACGAGCCTTCCTGACATTCCTACAGCATTTCTTCCCGTTTTTTTCACAGAATGCTCCATCAAAATAGAGCCAGCTCCAGGGTATTCCATGTGGGGTTGGCAGCAGGTATTGGAAAACCGGAGGCAAAGTAACTGCTCACGTGTGCAGGGGTGGAACCAGAGAGGGAGATTTTTTTCTGGCACCTGGGCTCCCTGCATGGGGGCTCCCCCCTTCCTGTGGGTTTGTGGTATTGTCAGCTGATGCTGGGGAACACTGCCAGGTAAATTGACCCGTGTACTCTCATGTACTTATTATTCCTGTAGTTCCTGTTTCTGTGGCCATTGTCTTGCTGAACTAGTGAGGTAGCTTTAGCTGACTTCCTTCTGGTTTCCAGGGTAAATCTGGCATGTGATAATTCAATTGCATAGACCCAACTTACAGAGCTAATAAATTCTTTTTAAAGAGTTAAAACCTTTTTCACAGTGGAGGTAAAATTTTAATTAAATTTTTCTGTTATTAAAATGTACTCATAAAACAGAGCTCTATTCACATTTTCCTGAGCAATCCTTAATATGGTATTAGCAGTTGCACAGAATTACTTTTCATATCAGTATAAGATGGCTGTATTTTGTAGAGCAGTGGAATGAAGGGGAAAACAGGCAGCAGGTTATTTCCACAGCCTTGCTGGTGTCCCTCCCTCCTGTTGTGCAGTCTTTGGAAGCAAGCCAGACTTTCCTGAAACACTATTTTTTGTGAATATCTTCACAATCTGGACAGACTTGCACAGAGCTATTAATAGTAATTTGTTCAGTGAGAAAAGGAGAGATTTAGGGGTTAAGGTGTAACAGAAGTGGAAAACAAGCAGGTGACAATTCTTTTAATAGATAGGTATTTGATGCTCTAAGCACTGCAGGGGAAGCAGTGCCTTGCTCTCTGTCTGCTCCCTTCCATCACAGTCAATCACATGTGCATGAAAACTAATGAACTCTTTTTCAAACAAGTCTTTAATCAGGAGCTAGTGCTGTAATAATTACATCCTAGTTCCTCAAGGGCTTGTTGAAGTAGTTACTGATTTAAGGACATCTCTGGCTTGAAAGTATGTGTGTGAGGGAGCATTTGGAAAGAAAAAAGTAGTTCTTCTCAGAGGCCATGTTTATTTGATTGTAATATAAATAATGCGGCATTTTAAGGTCAGACTCCGGGGAAGGTTGTTCCTTGTGTATATTCTTGTAAAGGCAAGCTAAGATTAGTGTTTGAAGAGAATACACCTTTGGAGGGTTTGCTATATTTAGGAGTTGGTGTCAAGTTCTAAATCAATAACTTATCTGGGAGTTTGTGCATGGATTTCATGATGCGTGTTCCTGCTGAGATGGAGGACAAGCACTGCCTACATGTGTTGCTCTCACAGTGAGGCCTCACCATGAAAAGATGTTAGATAATGCATGTGAAAGCTACAGCTCAGTGACTGGGGTGGAAGATAAGATTTCAGCCAAACCCTAAGTGTGAAGAAATCATACCTCATCAGAAATGGAAGAGCTCCTACTGTGCTGGATGTTGTGTTCAGCATCTTGATGCTGAAGTTCAGTGGCTGATCCTGAAGGCCATGTGATTTATGATATAAGTGAAAGTGCTTTAGATTATTTGCCTATTGTAATTATTCATTCAACCAATGGCAGAATTTCCCCCAGCCCCATTTAACATTAATTCTTAGGGTGATTTCTTGTTCCTTCACCTTGCAAGTCTGACAGTGCTGGTTTTGGAGATCTGTGGGAGGTGGCACATTGCCAGTGCCCACCAGAAGGTGCAGTTTGCAGGCAGATTATATTAGATGTGCTTGGAGACAATCAGCTTCCTTTTGAAACGTTGGGAGTAGTTTTCCATACCTTAAATTGAAGAAGCTCCATCTACGTCAAACTCTTGATTTCCAGGAAAGACGAAGATTGCTCAGCAGGATTATATCAACACCAGATTTTTTTTTAACCTAAACAGTATCTGACTAAATGCAAAAGCCCTAGCAGAAACTGCTGACCTTTTGCATGATTACAGACTCTGCCCTGCTGAAGAACTGTAAATGAATCATCCTGCAGTGAAATATAAACAGGATGCTGCCCTTCCATTGCTGCTTTGTTTACCAACATGTGCTCATCAAACTGCAATGGTATCAAATTAGGTGACAGCAGCAGTTTGTAGCAACACAAGAATCAAGGGTCAGAGCTGTGGGAGTGGGTATTATTCCCCTTCCCCACCCCCTAAGTGCAAGCACAGACAGAAGCAGTGGAGATCTCATCCTCTACTACCAGGTTTTGAGACTGGTTAAGGTGAAAGTTACTGATGATGTCTGAAGTCATGGAGAGCTTGATCTGGGACTCCCTTTCATTCAGGTTCCACCTGGAGTGCCAAAACTCAACCAAATCTCAGAGTGAAATGAGAGTCATCGCCTCTCTTTTCTCCTGCCAGGTTTCTTGCCCACATGAAAGTGGAGCAGCAAGATGCCAAAGTAAGTCCTAAAAGTTCAAAAGAACATGAAACAGAGTAGCCGAAACAACCCTTCTGGTTTGGTTCACAATGGAGTTGGTTGTGTATTCCTATTTTGTTCCCTATGCTGCTTTGTTTTTAATGCTTCATATAGGTGAAGCCATGGACATTCAGATTTGCCCTCTGTTTTCTGTAACTAGGAAAGCAATCTGATGCTTGGTTGGAGCAAAACAAGTAATTGCTGAGCCAAGAAGTCCTTGGTAAAATTAATGGAAGTAGATTGAATACACAAACTCTGATTCAGGAAAGCCTGTAGTTACAAGGTCCACACTAAGGTGTCATTCCTCTTGCACTCACGCTTCTGTTCCTGACTACTGAGGAGGCAAGGTCCTCAGGTGGACCTAGGCCAAACATGAAATTTTTCATATGGGTAGATTTGGTGAGTTTTAAATTAATAAAAAATACTTCAGTTTTTTTGTGCTTTGTTGACTTTATAGTATTTTTGATATCTATCATTTTTGTGTTTAGCATTATTGGGATTTAGAAGGGGGCACTGATTTTTATGCTCTGGGCATCCTGCAACTATATCAAGATCCGAGTTTCTTAAAATAGTTTGCATGGTGTGAAAGCCAGCATGAATGCATAGCAAAATGGTAGCATAGTCTGAAAGCAAGTGAAGAGGAGAGAGACCAGTGAAGTCCATGGAAGAAAATTATTTGGAGATGTTTTAGGGAGTAAAGAGTAAAAAAGGTGCAAGGATATGTCAGTGTATGTCAGTGTCTGCACAACTGAGTTCTCAAATTCAGCTGTAGTAGCTCCTGGCAGCCTCTGTGTCTTTTGCTCCCTTTACTTCACTGCTGTTTATTACCTTTTGGACAGGCCCATATTATTATATGACCTCAGTTTTCATAAGTCAAGATGATTGAAAGTTTGAAATATGGTTGTGAGTCCCAACCCACAGGACAACCAAAGAGTTCAAAGACTATTAATGATCTTTCTGAATCAAAATAAGTTTTTTTTTGTTTTTTTTTTTTTAATTGAAATCAGATAGTCCTGGAAACAGTGCCTTTAGGATGCTTGCATTTGAGTTTGTTTCTTGCCCTGCTACTTTCCTCCTTGAAGCAAATTTAGCTACAAAAGACAGCTACTCTAATTTCCAAATTAAGAATATAATTGAAAGGGATAGCAGGAACTGGAGACAGGATTCTGCAATAAGTCTGAAGCACAGCTCATGTGAGATAAGGACACACAGTGATGAATCCTCCCCTAGTCCTACCTGGTGGTGTGTCAGTTTCTTTAGTTATGGACTCCAGTTTGGTTGTCACAGCAGTCTCGGAGCTCTCTGGTCTCTAAAGATATCACAGGGTGGATGTAAACAGCTGAAAATCCTGCTTGTAGAGTTGTCACTTGCTTAGGCAATGGAAAACTTGGGAATAGAAACACAGAAAAGGATCTTTTCTTCACTGCATTTATTAAAATTATCAATCTCCACAGGAAAATTCAGGTTTCATTTTTTTAATTCTGTCATCCTTCCTGGGATGGTGGGAGCAGGGAAACTCTATATATTTGACGTTGCTTATTTTTGTAAGTGAATTATAGAAATTACATTGAATTCTTTGTAAAATATGATCTATTCTGAGACTGTCTGCAGGATTACAGGAATGTATCTGAAGAGTCTGCACTCAAATTAGATATTTTCTTTTTCTACATTATTTTTTTTCAAAGTTTGTATGTTAAGGTGAGCAGGTGTATGCCATACACTCCTGCTAGCCAAAGAGGCTCTTGCCATTTGTGAGAAGGAAAATAATGTTCCAAAAAGGCTCTTTAGGTGACTTAAAATGTTCAGTTTTAAGAAGACTTGTTCTATGAAGAGCTATGGTCAAGTTGCTTATGCCTATCAAAGGATAGTTTTAGATTTGAAAAGTTCAATGATTTGTCATGGGATGCTTCTCAAAGATTGATCAGTGAGTCCTAATTTCTGCAAAAGGGAAACAAGGGAAGGGAAAGGACACTTTATGCAACTGCAAAGACAATTCCACTGAGGTTTGGAAAGAACCTTATTAATTATGTTAATTTAAGAAGTCGTAATGTAATTTTTTCCAGGTAGGTCCTGTTGTGAACATCAAAGCTTATATGTGCTCTGTAATTCCTGTTTTCAGGTCTTCTATACCAGAAAACAGTAAAATAATACTGATTTAAGTAATGGGTTACAAAGGACCATAAGGTTTTGCAGTCTGTTGCTGCTAATCATGCACATTGCAGACACCTTCAAAAACATATTTTCTATTTATCTTTACCTTTTCATATTTTTTTCACAGAAATGACAGTTTGCTGAGAGGCAGCAAACACTTTACCTATTTCTGTATGCCTCTGCTTTGTGGCAGCAGTGGTTCAGAAGCTAGCTATGTTAAAGCATTACTGCCCAGGAAAATGCTAGCTTCGTGCTTATCCTTCTGCCTGGGACCTTCTGCTGCTGCATGATTAACCATCCTGCTGGATCAGTCAGACATTGCTGCTTGGAACACAGCCCCTTGTCTTTCATCCATTTACTGGCCAAAATAATCTCTGCTAGTCTGAGCTTGTGATACAAATGGGGATGTAATTTCATGGCGCTGGCAGAGCACATCTACCAGATCACTGCTATCAGGAAAGGGTTTTACTTCTGGAGCATTTGCCTGCTGGCAATATGGTCCTCCACGCTCCAGTGCCCCTTCACTCTGCTCAGATGTCCTTGATCCCTTGGTAAACTGATTCAGTGCATTGAATTGGGGAAGAAAAACTCTAGGTCTATTTGATTTTTCCTGAGAAAAGTGAAACTCTGTCTTTGGGTGAGTGTGAGATGTTTGCTTGATCCATCTTTTAAAATGTCTCCCTGGTTTTCAGGCAATCTGTTTACATGCAGTTCCTGCTGAACATTTTTTTCTTCAGAAAAGATGTTGTTGGTAGGGTTCTGCAGCTGTTTCAAATGCTTTCACGTTAGCATGAACAGCCAGTGTAGCATCTCATAAATCACCAACGTATCTGAAACCAGCTGAGCCAGAAGGAAGCACACTAAGTGCACACAAATAGTGTGTTGTTTAGAAATTGTATGGTTGATGGAAATAAAATGGTCTTTCGTGCGCATCTTATCCTGACATAGCTCATCATTTGTTTGTTTTCTTCTGTTTTAAGCTAATGGACACAAAATCAGGCTTTTTAATATTATGCAATGAACTAGTTAAAATCAAACAAAGCAAAGACAGTTCAACTATTTTTTATACGCTTCACTTTTCCAGAGCTCTTTGCAATTTTTGCAATCGGGATTATTAAGAAAAGGATGTGGTGGGAAAGCAGAGGACAAAAGGACAGCATATAGTAATTCCTTAAATGTAATTGTGTTTGTAAAGAGCTCAGTGAGAGCTTGCTCTCAGCCAGTGGAATGGAACAGGACTACTTGGTGTTCACCCTTTGATTTTCCATAACTTCCATGTCAGTTGCCTGATGCAGTCTGTTGTTATGGGGTTCCAGGTGATGATGTGACCCTCTCTGGCCCTGCTCAAGCCCCTCAGGGCCCGTGACTGACCCTCGTGCTGAGCTCAACGGGACAGGGAGGATGTGCAGGGGCCCGTGCTAGTGACAGCCTCTTTTCTGAGCACAGGATTGAAGTCCTGCTCTCCTGGAGGCTGGCCCTCTACAGAGCAGAACACTGATCCCCAGCCCTCAGGCTTCACAGTGAAAATGAATTATTGCAAATGCTGTTTTATAAAAGGTTACCCTGTTTTGCAAATGCCGCTTGCACTCATCTCTTGTTTTGCCCTGATTCTGATACAGACTGGGCTTGAGGTGGAACGTTAATCTTGCTTTAAAGCTTGCACCACCTGCATCTCTACACTTAAAGTATTTCTTCTTGTGATGCACTATTTATGCTGATTTGCTTTTTCATCTTAACATACTGTATCTGAGCACTTAAATTCACAATGTCCTTTAGTTCACACCTGTACACTGGAATTTATTTTCAAGCCTAATTTCTGAGTTTCAGATTCTTGGTAGATACAGCAGGGCCTAAGAAGTTCTTTGCAGGCTTTTATTTTGCAGTTGCTAACCGAGTTCATGGAGCAAAGTATGTCTTTTCTGTTTTAGAGATGAGGAACTGCTTGGTTCACATGTGCTTCTAATACCTTTTTAAAGTGGGGAAAAAAAGTGCATGAAGGAGCGACTTCTGTGGATATTTACGATTGTCTGTGAAGTTATCAGCACGCAGCCCTTTAATTAAATCAGATAACAACTAATTGCTCACAGTAGGTATTTTTCTGAGCTATCGTTCCCAAGGACACTTTTTAATGAACATAATAGCAAGATTTGAAGATGCTGGAGCAGCCTTGTCTCCTAGCTCCGTCACCAGTCTTGCTGCACTGTGTGTGCTGCTGTATTCCAGAGATTGCAGTGCTTCCTTCTAATCCTCGTTTTAAATGAGAAGGAAGTTTTCATCCTGTTCAAGTAAAATATAAGTTAGTTTATATTCCTAAAATCCAAGAACTAATTATAAATAGAAGAGCTGACATCAGTTGCCATGACTTCCTGAATACACAAGCTTGCTCTTGAGATGGCACAATGAGTTCTCATCCACAGAAGAAGAGGGCGAGTTGGGTCCTGGTCTGTTTTGATGAGATTTTGCTGAAAATCTGAGAGGAAACATGAGAGGCTAAAGGAGTGGGAGGAAGAACAATAAATACAAGTAGGAAGAGAAGTAAAATATGTGAAAATGCCCTCTAAGAAGGGGAATCAGGTTCATGTTGTAGAAAGGCTATCTGCACCAGCACAAAATATTATATTACTCATTAAGGCTCTTTTGTGCTTTCAATTAGAAGACTTTTTATTTATTTTTAACTAAGTTTCTTATTATTTTGATAGACATTGACTGCATGAGCTGAAATAAAGGGTGTAGTTAGTCTGTCTCAGGTTGACTGGTGCATTTGTTTTTGATGGAGTGTGCAGAAAGCTTTGTCCATGGCTACTTGAATGTTACAGGCAGGCAATGTTGGATGGGAAGAGTTATGTGTGGCTGGGGGCAGCTCCACTTATCCAGGTTTCTGCTTTCCATCCCAGCCTCTCTCTCTGCAGACTTCCAGTGAGTGATGGTTATCTTGGCTTGGGAAGTAAAAATACCTTTGTGATGAGCAGAAAGTGAAGCACTGGCTATGAAATGGTGTTAAAAGAAAATATATATTTGGGCAAGAATGCATTTTCTGTGGTAGAAAAGGGGAGGAAGTCACAACTGGGAAGGAAGGTCCAGGATACTCCTGTGGAGCCTGAGAAGGGGCATTGGAGATGAGCAACACCACGACAAAGTTCAGTGTCAGAGTAACAACAGAATTATGTTGTCTGAGCGTGGTTTGAATAGTTGGCAATAAATAATATCATCCACAGGGAGAAACGGAAATACTGACTGAACAAAAACCTTTGTAGGGAAAGGGCTGGTTTACAGTATCTTCCAGTCACATAGTTTTGGATAAAATCTTCAAAAACTGCCCACAGTTGTCCCTTTTATTTTTTTCTTTTCATTTAGAGACAAAACTTATATTTATATTTTTGTGTTTGTTTTCTTTTTTTTTTAACTGCAGGTCAATGTTACTCTAAACAGTTTTTATGGAAGAATTAATGAATGAAAAGGGCAAAGTTAGAACAAAATGTTCTGAAAATATTAAAATAAAACAAATAATAAAGCAATAGTAGTTTTCAGAACATCAGTTTTTACCCTGAAATCAAGCTGAGAACCAATTCCAAAGCAACAGACTTGTCTTGGCTAGGTAGAAACATTTGTGTCCTAACGACATTGTGAATGCAACTCTAATTCTGGTGCTCTCTACCTTTCCCATGATGGTTTTTCACTCTTAACAATAGTTTTCTGCTGCAGTTTAGAGTGATCTGGAAGGACACTGTGCAGGTGGAGATCTGGGGGCTGTAATTCTGGTTCTGCTGAAACTGTGGGGCTTGGCTGCCTTCAGCTTTTCACAGCAAAGGTCTGCTTATCTCTTTTGTGTGTGGAATGGAAATAGAGTGGAGGTGGAGAGCACTGTGTGGGTGCCTCTGGTCCAGGGCAGATGGCAGATGACAAAGACTTGGCCCTGATGCCTGGCTAATGAGCTCGTTCTGGAAAGGGCAGAAGGACTCACGAGAATCCCATGGTGCACTTGCAGCTGGAGCTGAGCAGGCAGGAGACTACTTTCAGAGATATCTGAAGACTTTGTTGTTGCCAAAGTTGCTTTGCCACAATAATTGGTAGCAAAGCAGTTTCAACTGAGCAGAGGCCAATAACCTTTGCAGCCCAGCATTCAACTTGCATTGGGTATTTTAATGAATTGTTTTCCCAGGCTGCCAAACTATGCCCCTTCACTAATAACACATAAAGCAATAGGCCTGTGGCTTCTTGCATAAGCCTATGTTTATATTTGTTCTACTGAAAGGACTTAGTTTTGACATATTTAATTAGTGGTAAAAGCCCAGGATAAAAGTTGGCAGGTCTGAAGAATACTTCAGCCCTTCACAAGTAGATACTAAATATCTGCTCTCAGAAACTTACTGTGTTTGGTTTTGGTTCAGGTAATGCTTCAGCATGTGTATGCTTTCATCTGCTGGGCTGTGGTTCCAGAAAGCCCCGTCCAGGCATGCAACAGCTAAATCCCCAGATATATAAGGGATGTTTAACTGTGATGCACTCTTTACTTGCCTACAGTTCCATATCTCTTGGGCCAATGCTGTATAGCTGCTTGTGTATAATATGAAACCACTGCACCTGGCTGATTTGTATTCACCCTTGTGCACAGCAGTTGCTTAACTTCGTAGAGCAATGTTAAATTCCAAATGAGCATGTGAAAGGAAGAAAAGTACTAAAACTTCAGGAATAGTTCTAGGGCAGAATTTGAAAAATTTGTATCAAATAGTTCTGCCATTCAGTTCCTCTGGGAAGTAATTTTTTTGTTAAGAAAGGGATTTTTTTTTTCTGTGTTCTTTCTGTTAAATGGAACGTATCAAAGCTGAAGCTGCTGAAACGCAATAAATCCAAACCATAAACAATTAACACACAGTGTAGCTTTTCAAGCTAGGAGAGCATTTCTGAGGAAAATCTATTGAAATTCATATTTACCCAATCCATCTGGCAGTACTGTGGTGACTTTTATTGGAGATTGTTGTGAAATGTTTACTTTATTGTTTTTCTCCTTCTTTCCACACATCCCTCCCAACTCCCACCCCCACCCTGTGGCCTCACAACAAAGAGATTAACCAGTCTTTACCACAAGTGCTCCGCAAAAAAAGAAAGTACATTTTTTTTCTGTGAGGAGAGAAGGTTGGCAATGATCCTTGGCCCTGATTTTCCAAGTGCAGATGCATGTGGTTGTTTTCCTGGAATTTTGTATGTACAAAGTTAAAAGAGCTACTTGTGTGAACAAAATTAAACATGTACCTTGATTTACAGAATTGAGGCTATGCTACCAGGGTGTTTGTTTGTTTTCAACAATTAATTACAAATGATGGAAAACTGCTTTTAATGTGCCATTAGGCAAAACGTCATTACAATTGGTTACCTATAAAAGGCATTTAGGTCATGGATAATTTTCAAACTGAAACTAATTCTCTAACATTTTAATGACTCTGCCCCCTGTGTGCATTTTGGGCCGTTTCACTAATTCTATTGTGTTGTTCTTGTTTCCTTGTATTGCTGCTGCTGCTTCTGAAGGAGACTTCCAGGGAGATCACAGGTGACAGCAATGTGGGTAGAGTTCTACTGACGTGCTCTTTAGGTCACTGAGGTAACAATGCATGGCAAACATGTTTAACTTCCAATAATGGAATAATAAGCTTGAGGAAAAATGACTTGTACTCAGAAGCCTTGCATTTAACAGACACTTTATCATTCTGTTATGTTAAAGACTTCTTTTCCAGAAGTGCCGTAGGAGACATTGCAAGATAAAAAAGCTCTTGTTCCACTGGATTACAACAAATGAGAGAAAATGCAGACTGCTTCCTGATTGTGTGAAATAAGAATTGAATGCTCTGGATTGTAAATCAGAGACGATACCACCACAGCATGTAGCCCAGATGAGAGCTCATCTACAGCAGTTTCCTCGATTCTTGCATTCCTTCCTTATCAGCCTGTAACACTGTGGCATGAGCAGATTCATTGACTGCTGAATAATATCACTTACATATATGTCTGGCCAAGAAGAAAAAAGAGAATGTACAGCTGCCCTGCTATCTTCACTCTGTTAAACACTCCTGTTACAGCGGAAAGCACTCTTCCTGTTTGGATTGTTTTATTTTTCATTTGAAAAGTCTCTAAGTAAGAAATCAAGAATCAGAAGTGATTAAGGTTTTCCTGCACTGGTTAGTGTTCATGTTCATGTAGGTGCTGCAGAGTTATTTAATGTTGAGCTGCAGGCTCTGGTTCCTCTTGCAATGGGCAGGAGAATGGTATGTGGGGGGATCCTTCCTGTGCCCTCCCATTCCCACCTCAGCTAATTCATGTGGGCTTCAGCCAGTACATGGACACTGTGAGGACAGTAAAACCACTGATGTGTGCTGTGCTCTGTGAACAAAATAACAATCAAGTCACTAGAAAAAGAGAAAACTTTAAGACATTTCAATACTGGCCTTGAAAGAGATATTTTCTTGCCAGATATATAGTGTGGTAGACGCCAAATAACCTGAAGGATCAGCATACCCAGAAATTTTTCTTCACTTCCCCAAGTATAGTGTTTGATTTAATGAGGCGTTGTCTCTCCCTGCAGACTTTGGTTAGCCAAATTGCTTCTTTTATGATTAATGCTACAATGCCCTTCCTGGACAGCCAGCCCCAAATGCCTCTTCTGAGTTGCCTGCCAGATGCAGGCAACTGTCTGTCCTTGCAGGATGTCATCTTTTTGTGGACCCCCAACATTGTCTTCATCAGATGGTTCTTTTTCAGACCCAGGACTCTGAAACAATAAACCTCCAAACTTCTGCTTGTTAGTGGGAAATAATTCACACCTTTGAACATATTTTTGTCCCTTCTCTGAGCCCTTTCAAATTTTATTATATGCTACTGAAGACAAGAGTAGTGGAACTGTACACAGTATTCTATTTGTGGGTAAACCCTGGATTTATGCAGGGACATAATGGTCTTGATTTTGATCTCTGTTTCTTTTCCAAGAGTTCTTATTGTTCAGTTTGCTCTTTTGACTTCTATTGAGCCCTAAATTGTATTTATACAACTATTTATCATAATCTCAAAATTTTGCTTGAGGGGTAACAGGTTGCTTGGAAAACATCATCTTGCTTTGGAAATTAGGATATTTTGTTTTTCTCCCTTAAGACTGACTTTAGTATTATGTGTCCTAAATGTCTGCTGTGTTATTATCTGTAGTCATCCAGTTTCATGAGATTCCTTGAAATTGCTGGAGATTGCCCTTTTCAACTACCCTGAAAAATAAACATCAGCAATATCACCACATTAGTGTTTCCAGATCATTCTAAATTTGTTCTACACCACAAATCCCAGAACAGAACCTTGGAGAGTGCTGCCTGTAACCTGTCTAGAAATCCTTGGTGGATAACGTTGCTAACAATGTTAGAAATGCAGAGAGATAATCTGGCAATGACACATAGACCTCCACACAATTGCTTATCAGCTCAGAGAGGTTTGTAGAGAAGGGCATGCCTTCGCAAAGCAGTGCTGATGCTTTCCAGATCATCTCCTCTCTTCCCGTGTTTGGTTAGTGTACACCTATCCTCCTTGATTACAGATATTTTAATGCTTCACAAAACAGGAAGGCATCCTTAAGGCTGTGAGGTCAAGGAAATGCTGAGCTAGAAGGGTCAGTTTTGGTTACTCAGGCTGTGAGACTTCCTGCTTCTTGAAGTGTATCCTGCTGCTTTTCTCCTATTCCTCAGGTTTGTATTGGTTTAGCCAGGGGAGTCCTACCTACATACTTTATCCCAAGTCATTAAGGAGACTGTGAAATAACATGGATGCCCTAAGACACAAGCAAGGGGACAGTCCCTGCAGAGGGACACTTCTCTTACAGCTCAGCTCTGACTCAGCTCTCCTGAAGCTGCCTGCACACCTTTAGAGTTCTTGCAATAATCCCTCCTCCTACTGAGCACGTAGTCTTCAACAAGGTTTTAGCTGGTGTTGATTAGTTTCCTTAGTTTTCTTCCTAAGGAAAAAGAACCTTTAGCCTGGCTTTGCCTTTGTTACACTTGTATTTTGCAGTTTTTGTTTTAGTCTGTCTTCCTTAGATGGCTTTTCCTAATTTGCTCTACAACCTTAAATGCCATTGAGGTTTGGTTAATATAGGTTGTTTTTCCTAGTTCACTTGGTCTCCTATTTTTTTTAAAATTATATTCTCATCAATATTCTCTTTGAATTTGAATTTTTTTTCGCATTACCCACTTATGCCTTCATTGACTCAAGATCTTTGTAGTAAATATTTTCTATCAAATTAAAATTTCATAGAGGAGAGCCTTCAAAAGTTTTGAGATTCAGTTTACTTCAGTCAATCATTTCCTCCAATCAAGAATGCACAAAACCTTTCAGCTTCCAATTTGTTTGAGGTAATTTGAATTTTCATGCCCTTAGTCCCATCTTCTCTTTGCTGCCCTGTTAGAGTGTCTTCCTTAACCAATATTTTATTTCTGATTTCAATTTGTTTTAGGTCCTATCTATTCATCCTTGTAGTATTTGAGCTTTTCTGACTTATCTATTTGAATGTAGCCAGTTGTTTAATTGCTGTTAAAATGTCATGCTCATCATAACCCTCAAAACTTCATGCATCGCCACCATGCATGTTTACTCCAAAAATATAGTTTTCTCTTCAGTATTTGCTCTTTCTTGACAGCTTCTTTGAGTAATGATTAAATTATTGATGCATAACTCATTCCTTTTGTACTGTGTTAAAACACACACTCCCATGAGTGCATGTTTGGATGTGAGTTAATTCCTACCTGTAAACTGCTTTACTATGTGTTAGTTTGGTCCAGTAATTTCTCAGAGTTCACTATTTGTTCATGGTTCATGCTAATTTATAGAAGTTTAGCCTTGAGTAATACACTTAGCCTTTGGAGAATGTAAATATTTCCCTTCACTGTTACTCTGAGTTGCCCCAGAGGATAGTGAAATTATATGGAAAATACCATATAATTCCATTCTAAAGGAATTAAGCTTTACTTAATTCATATATGATGTGAACTAAAATTTATTCTATTTTTTTTTCCCATTTGAGTATGATCACACTTGCAAGGAAGTCTCTGTGGTCTTGCTTAAAAGAAGTACTCAATAGTTAGGATTGGAAGAGACCTGAAGAGATCATCCTGTCCTCACCTAGAACCAGTGACACAAGAACACATCCAGGTGGGTGTTGAGTGTCCCCAGAGAGGGAGACTCTACAACCTCCCCAGGCAGCCTGTTCCAGTGTCACTCTCAATGTAAAGTTCTTCCTTGTATTTTAGTTTATGAACATTGCTTCTTGCCCTGTTTCTGGACACCACAAAAAAAAATAAAAATCTAGCACAATCCCCTTTGCACCTGCGTTTGAAATATTGACGTATATTAATGAGATCCCCTCTCAGTTTTCTTGAGACTAAATAGACCCATCTCCCTCAGTGTCTTCTCATAAGAGAGATGCTCCAGACCACTCATCATCTTTGTGACCTTTCTCTGGACCCTGTCCCATATCTCCTTGTCTTTCTTGCACTGTGGACCCCAGAACTGGGCACAACACTCCAGACATGCCTCACCAGGCTGAGTAAAAGTAGAAGGAATCAGCTCCCTCAACTTGCTTGCCATACTCATCCTGATGTAACCCAGGATCCCACTGGTCCTCAGGCCACGAGAAAACACTGCCAGCTCATTGTCAACTTGTCACTCATCTTCCAGGTCCTTCTCAGCAGAGCTACTCTTTAGTGGGACAGCCTCAGCCTGAGCTGGTATTTGGGATTATTCCTCCCCAGGTGCAGAATCCTGTTCTTGCCCTTGTTGAACCTCATTAGGGCTCTCTCTGTCCCAGTTCTCCAGCCTACCAAGGTTCACAAGAAAAACAGCAGAGCCTTCAGGTGTATCAGCCACTCCCCCCAGTTTCACATCATCAGCAAATCTGCTGAGGGTATCCCTTCATCCAGGTCATTGATAAACGGGATGAATAAGCCTGGACCCAGTATTGATCCCTGGGGAACACCACTGACTACAGGTCCCCAGCTAGATTCTACTGCCCTGATTCTGACCCTCTGAGCTCTGCCATTCAGCCAGTCCTTTATCCACCTCACTGTCCATTCATCTAACCCACATATCCTTAGCTTACTCCCAAGGATATTGTAGGAGACAGGGTCAAAAGCCTTGCTGAAGTCAAGGCAGATAACCTCCCCCATTATCAACACATCCTGCCATGGCATCACAGAAGGCTGTCAGATTTGCCACAGAAGGAGTTTGCTGCTGCTGCAGTAGCAGAACATATCACTGAAGCTGCCTGGGGTTTCTGCTGTGTGTAACAAATGGAGTGGACATAAGCTTGTTATGGGAGAGGTCCTTCTGCTGCTTTTATAGGACTCAGGCAGACCTAGGGACTCAGCTGCTGCACTCTGAGGGCATAGAGGGTCATGCAAAGCTTTAATTTTGAGCAGAACTTATTTTCTGCAGTGATATGAGCCAGGGAAGGTCACATCCTGCCTTTACAGTGATACATAAGCAAAACACAATTTTTGATGCCTGTGACAAAAACGCTTCATCACAGTCCTAGGCAGGCATCATAATCTTGTGTGATGGTCTCTGAAATAAAGGCTACCAAAGGCCTCAGATAAGATTGTTACATTTCCTTGTATTCAAGACACATTCTTGCTGCTTTTATCCACAGACTAGAGGATTGATTTAGCTATGTGCAGTACTTTGTTTCAGAAAGAAAGTAAATTGGGATTTATGCTCATGTGGGATGGGAGAGGGGGAGCAGGTGAACAGTGTTATGTCCTTCCCTTGGCTGCATAACCTCCACCTGTCTCAGGTAGTACCTGGATCTTTCACCTACAAGGATAATGTCCTATTTGACATTGGCAATATCCAGACTTCTTCCCCAAGGACCACATTTACAAATATTCTCAGGAACTGTGCACCCTTTCCACCTAGCTTTTTCAGAATTTTTAAGGGTTTTTAAAAAAATCCTTTGCTTCTTATTTTGTTCTAAATCATGCTGAGTATAAAATTGCCAGAAATTTAGGAATTATAGCAAAATAATTCTTTTCTCTGCATGCATGTGTGTATAAGTACACTTCTAGTCCTGACATTCTAGAAAGTGTTTTACAGCATACTGCTCTAGATAAGATCATTATGAGCACTATATAAAATGTACCTCCTTACCAATCTAGCATTTATTCCTGTTACAACAATGGGTCATTGTGACAGTACATGAGTTTGGGTTAATTGCTCTCCACTGCTAACTTGAAAAAAAGGACAATTGGTTTCCCCATCCGATTGCACAACTCAACCCCATGATGTGGAACAATGTACTGGTTTGAAATCATTTGCCTCAGATTAATTTAAGGTACAAAGCAAAAATATTTGATGTAAGCAATACCCAAGCTAACACAATGTTTAGGCTCAAGCATAAAAAGAGCAAGTAGAGAACAGAGCACATTGAAAAATGTCTGACAGCTGGTATTAATTGGATAGATTCAGGGAATTACACAAAATTGAGCCAGCCTGAGGAAAACTGCTGCTTCAGTAGGGATGTTCAGTTCTGCTCAAGGGTGATCCGACTGAACAGCATGCTAATAATTTTTGAACAAGAAAGTCTAATTCCTTCTGCTGCTTATGCCTAATAGTGGTAGACCTCTGTGCTCTCATAGCACCAACCTATGAGCAGGACTCATTCTCCTCTGTCCATGCCTTACAGATGGCAATCAGACCCCCAAAGTTAAAGTTCACAGCCATCCCTGCTAAAGAAATGACAACCTCTTTCCACAGTATTTCTTAGGTAGTTCATGCTTTACTAATAATTTCCAGCTCCTCCCTGGGTCACCAGTTCTGTTATCCCTAATCCATCCCTCAGGCAATGCTAATGACCTCAGTTATTGATACTTACTAATACATTTTCTATAGGTAACAGTGTATTGACACAAAAACTGTGTAAGAAAAAGGATATTAAGACATACCTAAGTTGCAAGATTAAATATTTACAGCACAAGGTATGCCAAATTGAGCAGTGTTTTGAGCAGCCTTATTTAGCATATGCAGTACAAAATCATCATCTTTAATCACAAGACGACATATCCTGACACTCAGCCTTCTCTAATATGGAGAGCCCAGCTGCTCTGAATCCTCACTGAAGATGAAGACCAGATGGGGCTCCTTTTTCTAGGATCAGCCTTATTTACATTGCTTTAGGGGACATGTCCTGGTCGTGTCCCCCCTCTTTCATCTGATGGGGCCTCTCCAACTGGCTGGTCTAAACCTTGCTTCTTCCAGTTCATGTGAGGATCAGCAAGGTGATCCACTGGTGACTACCACCTCTGCCTGATGCCCAAGAGTCCAATTGCCTCAGCCAGACAAGGCAGTGTCCTGTTCCTGCCTTGCTGAAGGCAGCAGAGAGGTCAGCTGCTCCTGGGGCAGCCCCTGGAGCTCTGAGAAGCCACAGCAGATCAGCAAGCCTCAGCTGCTCCACTCTAGACAGATTTTTATATGAACTGCAGAGGCATTCTAAATTAACAAGGTTCATCCTTTTCTTCTTTATCTCTGTCTCATGATTGGCTGTGACCATAAATGTCTTCTAAGAATGATTTACCAAGCTCTAGTGATTTCTTTTCCCTGTCTTCTCAAAAAAAAAAAAAACAAACAAAAAAACAACCAAAAAAAAAAACCCCAAAACAAAAAATCCCGAATCAAACCAAAAAAACACCCCTGGTTTTACTGAAAAATTTCAGAAAGACTGTAGCAGATACCCAGTACTTAGGACATAAATTGGAACAGTCTGCCTAGGAAAGCTGAAATGGGGAGCATAAGTGTGCATTGTTTCTTAGATGAGGATTAGTAAGGTAATTAAGCACATGGTATGCTAATTGTCATTTATGATGTCTTCTAAGGAGAGGAACAGCAGCTGATATTGGGATTTTGGGACTCCTATATAAACAGTGGTGAATGCATTATTTCCATTCACATAAGGATTTTTCTAACACCTCATTAATTTATTAAAATTGAATAGCAAATCTTGAATAAAATAATGGCAATCATCCCAGAATAATTAACCACAGATGGCAAAGTCTGTTTAGTTAAAAACATACACAAAACAGGGTACCATTTATTGTGACTATTGCTGTCGTCTCTAAATATGCACGTTGACTTTTTAATGATTTTGGGGAATAGTGAGTGGTTATGTCTTCTTGCTATTTTCAGCAACTGTTGAAAGTTGCTGTTTTTGTGATATTGAATAAATCATTTTAGGTACAAGAAACATTAACAGTGAACCATCTGTTTGGGGATACATTAAGATCTCATTTAAAGATGACACTGAATAATCACATTCGCATTTTGAACTTCTAAAAGGAGAACTTACTTTTTAAACCATGATTCCTTGTGCTTTATGTTTTCCTCCCTTAAAGAATCAATAGTTTTTCTCTGCAAAAGAAAAGGATACTGTCACTTTGAAGTCATTCCAACTTTTAAGCTTCTCTAAATCGTATATATTCCTCCAAATCCTGGAACGTGCAGTAATACACTTAGAAGGATTATGATGGACAGGTGCAAAAGTTTTTTTAAGTATCCTTATAATCCTAATAATTTTAAAAAACATAATGAAGTGGTTATAAAAATGTAATGTATACTTTTAAAGGCCAAATGTTTCCCTTCATTAGGGTGTAGGATAACCCTCAGGATTTCCTTCTCCTCTGGGCTTGTTCTCCAACGGATGAAGCCGGTGGGTGTCTCTCCATTGCTGCAGGTGCAGCACAGATCCAAAGCTTATGAAAGGCATTCTGTGAAGATTCTAGAGCTGGAAGATGTTTATCCAGCATGCATGTCATGTGCACAGTGTGACTGAGTGTACTGGTACCAAGTAAACCTGTGCCTGGCAGGGTTTAAGGATTCCAGGACGTTTGTTCCCAGTAATCCTGGAGGAAGCAAGAGGCAAGGGTCTCACAGAGATGAGAGCACAACAAGCAGGACCAGGTGAAGGTTAAGCTTTTAGCCATAAATGTCATGTGAACACTCCCTTTGTAGCTAGTACACAAATCCAGTTCAGTAAGTTAATTTCTTCCTCCTAAGACACACACACAGAATAGGCCTTTGGAGGTTCACATTCCTTTCCACTAAGTGCAGAGGAAACCTTGGAAAGCCTGTCAAGATTGGACAATTGTGTTTTAGGTGACTGTAGGCAGAATGAATGTCACCCAACACAGAGCTCCACACCTCCTGCCTATGCAGACTGATTACCTTGTTTGGTTCAGCTTGCTCCTTTTACATACTTTTAAAAAACACTGATTTAAGCAGGCAGAGTTTTCCTGTACTTCCTATAGAGGAGATGAGTAGCTTCCATGTACAGTGCTCTCTATATACTGCTTTTCTATATTGCATCCTAGTGTGTCTCTCATAGTACATAGAAAACAAAAACTGAAATACAATTTTTTTTCTATTTGCATTAATATCCATAGATATGCTAATATGCTCAGTGCTCCATAGCTGTGATTATCCATCTCTTCAGTATTTACATCACAGCAAAGAGCAAAAGATGCCTCAATTTGGCTGATGATAATGAAGACTGTAGAAAATTTTCTTCTTCATGCTTTTGCTCAACAAGATACGTAGTTTTCAAATAAATTGATTTCATAAACAATTTTGAACTAGGGAGCTTTCATCTGTTTCTTCTTTCAAGAAATCAGAATTATGGCTGATGTATTTCTACTGCCTACCAGGAAATACTATTTATAATCTATGTTATGTGGCTCATTATTCGTGGTTAACACCACATATTATGAAAGCAGACTGACTGTACATGCTCACTTAGGGCCTATAGTATTTAATCTCTTGTGGGAAGCAAAAAGCCATGGTGCTTTGTGATAGATTTTGATATAATTTAATCTGCAAAAATGGAAGTATCCTTCTTCGCACAAAAGCTCTCACTTCACAGCTACAAATACTTTTTAATAGTTGCACCCTCTAAGGCTTTATCTGCGTGGTTGTTTTGATTGAAGTCTCCAAGTATAGACCCTGTGTGAAGTGCATATGCAGTTTTCTTAGTAAAAAGTAACAGGATACCCCTTGCTGAGCCCAGCCTTCTGTGTGCCTACTGCCCTGGGTGCAAGAGAGTGATATCACTGGCTTTATCCTCTAATGTTCATCCCCAGAATCTCCTCCAGGGAATAGATTTGCTTTCTCAAACCAGCTGGGAGAAAATCTAAGACTCTGGTAACCTCAATAAAAATGATGCCTGGTGGCGTGTCCTTCAACACCCAGATTCCTCCAAGACACAGGCTTCCCTTCTTTGGCATCTGGGGAGTATCCAGTGCCTTAATACCAGTGATGCATTATAACTGTGTATTTTGAATTTATTATTAGTAATACTTTATAGTGAAACTACCAGCAAACATGGTTACAGATGGCTGGTAAGCACTGAAACAAACCTAGGTAGTTCTCTCAAGTAACAGGCCTTATTTCTCTGAAGAAAATGAGAACAAATTAGAGCCTAGCAGATCATGTCCTGTGAAACAGTAGCCAGTTCAGAGGAGACAACTAAAACTGTAGCAATTTTTTTCTTTAAAATGTAAATAAACTCTCCATTAAAGCAGAATATTTTCCAGCTCAGAAGATTAAATAATTTCTTGCTCTGTGTTCTAATTGCAAAATACTATTAAATCACAATGATATACTGGGAATAAAGATGTTGCTGTCAAACTTCCATGAATAAATATTCGGGGAAAAAATGTTATTTATGCTTTTCTCACAACATCTCCTGAAAAGTGTAGTTTTGGAATTTAAGAACCCATATTATTCTGGTCAGAGAGATTGTGGTTTTAGTGAATGAAAAATATAGGACTTAGAAGGCCTGTAGCATACATAGTTTAGCAAATTGATACTGGAAATTACATAACTGCAAACTTAAAACATCAAAGATTTACCGAAATAAGAATCACAGAATCACAGAATATTCTGCATTGAAAGAGAGCCAAAAGGACCATCCAAGTGCAATTCTTAAATGAATAGCCCATACAGAGACTGAACCCACAACTTTGGCATTATTAGCACCAGGCTTTACCCAAACTGAGCTATAAATAAAGACAAATTTTTGGCCACTGAATGCAAATATGAAGAAAACAGCATCATAGCATGGTTATCTATAAGTATAGAAGACCTTAGCCTGGAAACCAATGTACCCAGACATGCTGACTTTATAAACAAACACAACAGTCTTATGGTTATAGATTGGCCAATGTTCCATTCAGAAGCAACCTACAAAACCCTGCTATGTTTCTAAGATTTGCATATGCAAGTCAAAAATGAAAAGTGATTGTTGAAAACTGCTTTAGTATGAGAGCACATAGCTCTTTTCATGTCTCTTCAGCCTTGTCTTATTTTTCTTCTACTATTGTGTTTTAGATCTCACGTTTTCCATGAGATTTGTTTTAAAAAAGAGAATAACTTTCTAATGCTGTTATTTCTTTTTTAAATTCAATTGTTCCTCTTGAACTTTTTGCTTTAAATGGAAAAGGCCTTCATTTTTACAATGAGAGTTAATTACATGTAATTTTCTCTGTCTTGCACTTATAATTTATAGTGTTGAGAAAAAAAAGTCTCATTTTGGAAAATGAAGATACATATAATATTTCCCCCCACAGCTGAACATTATTTTGGAGAAAAAAAAAAAGAAAAATAAACACATTCCAGCTATAATAAGTTGCCAAAGCTTGAAAAAATTTTGTTTTGTCAATTTTTTGTTTGTTT
>VZTB01015551.1:48634-187670 GCA_013397245.1 Thryothorus ludovicianus | reverse complement strand
AAAAAAAAAAAGAAAAAGAACCCCTAAGGAAAAAAAAAAGGACTATGAGGATACATAAGAGATCTGGTGGTTAAGACTTAATGATTTGGCTTACAAAAGCAGTAATTTTATTCAGTCCAGATCTCAGACCCCCAAGTGTGGAGTACTTTGGAAGACAGCATGTGCCTGCAGCTGCATCCTCCTGGTTTGCAAGGTTTCAGCTGGCCACCAGTGCAGGGTCCTGGCTGCCAGCTGGCCTCACCACGTAGGGGTGCACTGCTGTTCCACTTAACACCCCTCTGAACAGACAATGCAGATTTCACATGTTTTATTTTCTGTTTACCCATTCTAACTCATGGTTAGACAGACGCTAAGGGTATTATTATTTCACAATGCTGATCTTCATACATAAATATTAGATCTAAAGAGCAAAAAATGAAGTGGGGTAAAAGGGTCACTTAGTTTCTTGATCTGTTCCTGTTTCCTTTTAAAATTATTAGGAATTTTGTCACTGTGTCACAGCAGGCACAGGAACAGTTTCTTTTCTGATCAAATAAGACTCGCTTTCATATAATTTACTTCTGAGATCTGAAAACATTGTACAAATAATGAACATTATATATATATATATATATATATGCCAAAGCTGTGTAAATTCCCATAGATTGCTTATAAGGAAACCCTACATGTACTGCTTGTAAGAAGAGCATGTATCTGCCATTTTTGTCTAATACTACCACATTGTTTCTTGTCTCATGGCCACACATGTAGTTAAATTTATCTTCTTGACACACACACTGCTGCAATGAACATAATCTTGAAAAAGGATATTTTTTGGGTTGTGTAATACAAACTACTGAAAGGTGGGACTCGTGTCTTCTACTGTTTGGTAGTTTTACATTGTCTGCACAGCAGTACAGTCCTATCAGTTGGAGACGGGATAGTTCACTCCAATTGCTAGCATTTATCTTGAACATTTCTCCTGTAAGGAAAGGCTTTGAGCAACCTGATTTAGTTGAAGATGTTTCTGCTCAGTGCAGGTGGGTTGGACAGGATGGACTTTACAGCACGATTCCAACACCAAATATTCCTTGATTCTATGAAAATGTATAGTGCAAACATGAACTCTAAAACTTGCAGAAGAACATACAAACTGCGAGGAAGTTATAATGTTGTTAACCCCAAAGGTGCTGCTGTGTGACAGCTGGGAGCAGCCAGACTGGCCCCTGGTCTTCAGTGGTGTCTTGGATTGAAAGACAGGTGTCTGCCAAGGGAGGCAGGAACCTCCCTTGAGAGGATATATGACTCCCTTCCCTCCCAGTTATAACGTTGAAAGTAAGGGGTGTTCTGTCAAGGAGATGAGGAGAAAAGTAGCCGCTCTTTGCTGGTCTGTGTGTTTGCAAGGAGGCCCAGGAACACCAACCTCACCGGCCTGGGCCGCGGGCAGGAGCAGAGCCAGCGCCGGCCGCCTGCGGGCCACGGGCGCTGCCACTGGCTGCAGCTCCGGGCATGGCCGGNCAGGGAGGGCTCGCTCGGGGCAGCATGCAGGGGGCAGTGGAAACAGGGCAGCTGTAGCTGGAGCCACAGGGAGTCCCGGCAGGGTAGGGGTGTGTGGCTACAGTGTAGCGAAAAGCCCGGGGCAGTGGCGGGGAAATGGGGCGAGGCTGCCCGGCTCCCCAACACAGCAGGGAGAGGCTTCCTGAGGGGCAAAGGGATCTCTCTTGAAGCACAGCCCAGATGGCGAGGGGACCTTTGTTTGGTGAAGCAGGGTGTTAATAAGGTCCCACTGCAAGGGCCACTCCCACAAGCAGAGGTCCACTGATGGCAGGAGGCAGCAGAAAACAGAACTTGGCCGTGGTGGCGAGTTCTTCCCACAGCGACTGCAGCGTCCTTGCCGTCGGACTGCCGAGAGCAAGAGCTAGCAGTAGCATTCTGCCCCCTTTTCCCCAGCCCAATTCTTGCAGTATCTTTGCCTCTCTGAGAGAAACTCTCAGATAAGAGAGTAACCAGCCCCACCCTTCCCAGGACAATTTCTCTTGTCTCTCTTAAGTACCCGGTCCTTATTGTCTATTAGCAACAAAACAGGAGAAAGCAAAAGGAAAAACCCTAACCTCCAAGAAATGGTACTATGGTATCCACATCAGGGCTTGTGGACCTGTAGTCATGTGGGTTAGGCCTCATGCTTGCAGAGACTTTACTGGACCTGCTGCAATTTTTTGTTCTATACCAAGGTAGCCGTGCTACAGACCTCTGCTGAGGTGAATCCGAGTCAGCTCTTGAGTGTGATTCTGTATGACAGAGGCTGTAGCTGGCTCCTCATGAGAGGAGGATGTGTAACATAAAAGGAAATGCATGGCAACAAACTGACTTACAATTTAAAAAACTGAAACACCTGGGTATTTACATTCTTTTATGTTTTTTAGAGTACCTAACTTGTATGCATTGAATAATAATAAAAGTGGCTGCTGGGGGATGGAAGTTTCTCCATGGTAAGAAGGAAAGAGAACAATTTTCTATCCATAGCTCTCCAGACAATACCTGCAGAGTTCTGTCTTCTGTTAGTTAAGAGTTGATCTATTAGTCTGTCAAACAAAAGAGAAAGGAAATGTAATAGTAGAATAGTAGAGTTATAAGATAAAGTCCCCCCAGTCTTTGGGAAAGATGGTAGTTAGGAACAGATACCACAGCTTAGACTTATTTCGTTCTTACCACCCACATCATAGAATTCTGCATATTCGTTTCCTGTATTTCTGTTTTCAGTTCTTCTGATTGTAAAAACCTTTTAAAATTGAATTTATTACAATATATCACAGCAGTACCATTCACTTGATGACGGATTTTTAAAAATAACTTTTTTTTTTTCCTGATCAAAGAGCCACCACAGGAAATCCAATAAAGAATCAGAGACTTCATTCCCTGGAATCAGTAGCACATTAATATTTTTCATATTTGTATTTGCTGTCATCAGCCACAATTCTGTTTCAGATCAAGGGTGAGGGAGCCTTTTTTAATGTGGGAGGGTAGGACTATAGTCAAACTAAAACCAGGTACCATTTGTCTTGCTTTAAATCATACTGGTTTTTAAAATCCCTTAAAGCCTTTCATTTTCTGTATGACCAGAAAATATTCAGTTCATCTCCATGTTCAAAGTGATGAACTCTGGAAAAAACAAATTATCATATGGTGTTAATTCTCTATAAGCAATCACATTTCCAGCAGTCATCTGGCTTAAATTAAGGCATTATTAAGCTTTCATGTGTAGAAAATGGTGTGTGCACTGCTTTGAAAATGTAGAATAAACTCAGCAGTTTATTTTTCTTGGCTATAAATGCCTTTCTTGTACCCCACATCACATATGTGATGATTTTTTTAGATACAATGAGATTAAGAGAGGAGAAAGGCTTGGGGAGCTTGCTTAGGCCTGTCAACGTGCTGTTCACAACACAGTGCCAGACACCCAAAACAGCTTCTGGGGCAGGTATTTCATTCACACCCTGAGTGTTGAAATAGCAGAGCACTATTAGTGTGAAGCTTTTTGCAGCAGGGCAATTATTGTGCTGGGATTTGCAAGCTCCCAGCTCTGTCTTTAAATTCTCTTAGTTGTGGGGTTTGACTCTGGTGTCAGTTTTGAGGATTTTTCAGGTGTAGGACTGAAACTGAATCAGAATCCTGAATGTTTTTCTTCAGCTTAGTAGGCCTGAAAATGCCCCAAGAATTATGCACTGTTCTCTAATGTCAAATGTAGAAATAATTCCAATATATGAACATTAAAGAACAAGGTCTTCATTGTTAGATGTACATTTTTTAGATAAATTTAGATGTGTGAGGCGTTGTTGTTACTCTGCACCACTTAAAGGAGAAGTCTCATTCTTCATGTCCGCCCTCAAGCAACTGTGTGGGGTTATCTGTGCCAAAATGAAATGTATAGCTACAGAAAATTGCAGCTGTCTTTGGTGTGCCAGCATAGGCCATACAACAGTGCTAGTACTCATGAGCTGCCCTTCTGGGTTAATGGTGTCACAGAGGTGAAGCTGCAGCTGTGTCGGGTACCTCTGCTATGCCAGCATTCTCCCGGTGACATTAGTACAATATGACATCCACGACTGCCTTTGGGGGAAACAGAGAAGGGAAAAACTGTGCTGTCACGGAAGATGCACTCTGATCTGGCTCCGAGGACGACTGGGGTGCTTCCACTGGCTCTTCTTGCCTCAGATTTGGATATGAGTGGTGGTGGAGCTTCTCATCCAGCGCCCCGTGACCTGTTTCTCCTCAAGTGCTTGGACCTCTGCAAGTCAGTGCATTCAGTGTAACAGCCTTGCCTGGCTTTTCCACACATTTCTGCTCTCCATGAGAATCCCTCGCACCCCATCAGTGGTTCTTGTCAGGCAAGTGAAGCAAAGAAGTAACAAATGTGTGACTTTGCCCCATTTTAACAAAACCTCTTTATGAAATGCAGTATAAAGATCATGAGAGCAACACTTGTGTGGCCACACTTGCAGTGAGTTGCATCTCTTGTATTGTACATTGGTACCTGATTCTGGAAAGGGAAGTCCATCTGTACAGGGCAGGTAGGAAGATACAGCCACACTGCAGTTAGTAGGAGCCTTAGGTCTAAAATGAGAAGGAATTGCAGCACTTGTGCTTCATTGGTCATCAGTTCAGCAAAGTACAGGGACAGGTGGGTCCAGCTGGAGCTGGTCCAGTCACTTACCTCCTTTTCTGGTGCTCCCACAGTTCTTTAGTTTGAAATTCCTAATGATTTGGTTTATTCTGTTTATTCCCTTAAATGCTTTAGATGTTATGTCTCTATTTATGCTGGGAAATCTTTCTCTGTTTCCTGAGATCATAAACTGATTTAACTTATTTTAATCTTGCAGTGACCTAGGTAAATTTATGTTCATATAGAAAAATGAGATCAAGTTTCTTTCCTTTGGAAGGACTGCTGTGATTTAATTTTTGTTTTTTACCTTATTTTCTTGAAAAGCTAGGTCTCCAAGATGACATAATTCTTCATCATATGGATGTGCATGTTTGAAAAGAGATGTAAAGACAATTTGCATGAAAAGATGTTTTAGTAAAGATGAGTGACATGTTATATGTACCCTGCTATGCATACAGATCTGGGTTTTCTGCTTTCCTTCTGCCTCTGCTATCAAAATTTGCTATCATTACAGCTTTTTTTACATTTGTAAGGTGGCAGGAATAGGAAGAATATTGGAAATTGCCTGTTCTCAGTGACTCTTTATGATTCTGTGGCTAGATGGTATTGTAATTAATGTCACAACAGTGGATTTGAAAAGGTGAGAGTGTAACCAGAATTCAGAAATTTTCCAAAATGGTGATTTTAAAAAGCTTTAAAACATCAAATGTAGCTTCTGCTGCATTTGAAATGCACACTGTAGCTTGGCATTCTGTTAACAATCTGGATGCCTGATGCCTCTTTAGGTTCAGTATCATGATATGGTTTAAGTCCTTGGTAGCAGTGGAGGTTTAAACCTGTTTTGCAGTAAGTCTCTGTAATACAACACTGAAGCTTTGGGTTTAGTTTTTTAGAAGCATTTCAGAGCACATTCAGATGTGAGCGAGTGAATTTCCACACCACAGGTGTGAGGCAAGGGCTAAGTTTTTTGTAAGAAACATGTAGAGCAGTCTACTATTTCACAGGTGAAATAATTTCTGGCTCTTAAGTGTAGAATTTGCAAATGTGGTTCTTTTGATTGATCCCACCTCTTTCTTCCCATTTGGGGTTGGCCACATTTGTAGCTGTTTGGTAATGGAGGTGTCCACTTGAAATGACCAGAACAGCCAGGGGTTGCCCAGACTGCTAAGCAGATTTTGCAGAAATGCATCCAAATGCATGAGACAACTCCTGGCCCTCTCTCATCTCTCACTGTGAGGACAGATACGGATATTTGTCACCAATAAATAATGGAGACCCTGGGCTATTGCATGGCCCTGAGGGGGCCATGTAGCAATGTACACATGTAGCAATGTGTACAGCTCACATCTGTACAGCTCTTTTCTGCTTCCTGGAGGCAGGTGGTAATTCTGGTTGTGGGGAGCGGTACCTATCTCCAAATCATGCCTGGACACTGGTGAGACTGGTGCTCTTTGGCACAGGTTGGAGTGTTTTAACAGAAGCCCTGAGGCTGGTGAAGATGAATGAAATGTGCATGTGAAAGGACTAGCAGAAATGGAAAAACAAGGATTAATGAAATGAATAGGTTAATCTCTACATGACATTGTAGAGGTAAATTAATTCAAAGAATTTGATAACCAGGAGCAAAGAATAAACTAAAGTCAGAATCTGTGGTAAAGACAGGAGGAGAAACTGGAGGGGTGCCACAAAACATCCTGATAAAGAAAACAACAGAACAATGGGAAGCAGGAATTTAGCCTTTAAGTTAACTATCCTTTCAGATCTCTGGGGTTCCAAAGGCACATACAGAACACAGTTTGTTATCACCAGAAGCAAACCTAAGAGCTGTGCCAGGAATTGGCAGCCAGTGGTACTGCACTGCCACCCACACACAGACTGTTTGGATGGGTGCCTGGGTGCAGATGACCCATGGGACACCAAGGAAAACCACAGTCACTTCATTTTTCCAGGGATGGGGTAAACTGAAGTGTCCTCATAATCCCACAATAAGTGAATCAATGTCTTCTATGCATTTTGAGTGTAGGAGCCTGGCCCTTCTTAAAACACCTTCTTTTAAGGAAATACCTTTGTCCAGGTTTAATATGTTTTCAACAGATCATTGACAGATTTTTTTAAAAAACTATTTGCTAGAGAACAGCTTAGATGACGTCAAAGGAGAGGAAAACCCAGTGGTTGTGTTAACAGTGTTAGCAGCTGTCTGAGTGGCTTTTACATGCAGTAAGAAATAATATCTAGACACATATTTTTAGTGCTGGAT
This sequence comes from Thryothorus ludovicianus, assembly GCA_013397245.1. Taxonomy (NCBI): domain Eukaryota; kingdom Metazoa; phylum Chordata; class Aves; order Passeriformes; family Certhiidae; genus Thryothorus; species Thryothorus ludovicianus. Next base: position 180,774 of record VZTB01015551.1, on the reverse strand, counting down.
CCTCTGCCATGATAGAAATCATCTTCCATTATTCAGTCATGCTGGTGGAGATAGAGCTATTGATTTCCAAATGTTGATTAGAAGTAGTCTTCTGTGTTATGTTATCTGTAAAAAAGTGTGATATTAGCACTATTATTGTTGTTATTGTTATAATATTATTATTAATATTATCATTACTATTGTTTTAAATATAATTTTTACATGTCTTTTAAAACACCTATTATATGCAAGGCAAATATGGTCAGATGATTATTTTATCAATTATTCTTCAACCACCTGTGTAGAAAACCCCTCAAGGTTCGAAGGTTTCTTTCTCAGCTTCAATATGTTAGTCTTCAGCATGATTCACAAACTTGAAGGTTAAACGCTATTTGTGCTCAATGCAGAATTTCCTAGATGAAGTAAAACAAAATGCAGGGTAAAGTATTTTGCCCATTTTTGTTTTTAAATAGCTTTTAAGCAGTGGAAAAGCAGAAGCAACAATGCCATCAATAACAACAACAACAATAACAAAACAAACAACAACAAAGAGAGGAGTGGAAAAGATGAAAAAAAGAGAAAAATTTGAAAAAACCCTCAACTGAAACAAGAGAAGGGAGATGTTCTTTCTGAATGTTACAGACTGTTTTTACCACATGTACCTGGTGCGAACAATGTTTTATGTATAGACATACATAAAGTTTTTATGGGTTTGTGTTCCTTCTCTCAGTCAGAATGCCATCTACTCATCCTTCTTTCTGAGGAATATGCCTGTAAGTATTCAGGAACAATTCTTTACTTTGTAAGAAAATTGTAAATGGACCACCCTTTTCCTCCCCTAAATTTAAGAATGTGCTATGAAATTATATTATAAAATTTGATGTGGGATCAGTCAAAATAATTCATATGGATTAAAAATCTCATTTGTAAAACTGATATTTTAAAATGTTTGAAAGCCAGTCAATAGTAAATTACTTATAAAAACTAATTTCAAAAGATTTAATGCCAAAAATTTTTTAAACACTTAATATCCAGACAACTTTCTATCACAGCCTTATTGGTATAGTGTTTGAATACCTCACAAGGATACTCACATTTGCAACACTTTTGTCACAAAAGGGAAGCTGTTATTCTCATTTCACTGAGTTTTCACTTAACGCTTTCAGAGAAGCACATAGTCAATACTTCTAGAGACATGAAACCAACCGTGGTGAAGTGAGGTTTCTCACACTCCAATTCCAACTGCCACAGAGCTTTCCTTAGAGGGATTTTTTTCTAAGTATGGGGGGCATTATTTGGCAATATAATGGCAGATTTGATTCATCTGTATAATGGCTAACATTTCTACTCTGTTCAATGGTTTTCATGGCACAGCTTTTTCTTGTGGACCCCATCAACACTTGCCTGGATTAACATGAAAGCAGGGTTTGGATATATCAAGAGACTGAACTGATGTGTCACTTTTCCAGGTATGTTAGGGGAAAATGCTTCAGTGAGAAGGCTATGGTTTACGCTACACATTTTTCTAGTCAAGCACTTCTAACATTTTCTACAACACCAGCTATGGTACCAAAGTGACTTGGTAACTAGCTATAGGTATTAGAGAACAACTGGGGTGACAATAAGGGCTGCCTGACTTTTTTCTCTACTCATCTAGGTGTAAACTTAAATGCAGACAGAGAACACAGAAGCTGTTTTGGAAGATGATTATTTTGTTTCCTGTGTTCTCCCCCCACCGTGTCTCCCAGCTGCCTGCAGAGGGCATGGCTTCCAGAGGGACGGGGTGGGGAAGAAGAGCTATGCAGGGCAGGGACCTGGTTGTCTGTCCCGGCTGCTGTTGCCTGCTCACCAAACGCTGAGAGAACTGCTGCCTTTGCAGAAGAGAGAGGCACATGGTTCCCTTCTTCCTCAGGAACTCCAGCCAGAGTGGCATCTGGCAGCTTAGTGTCCACAGCAGCGTGGAACAGGAGATGCACTGTGCAGGTCACCTACCTCCCCTGCTGCCTCTGTGGCCATGCTGCTGGGACAGCTGTGTCCCTCTTGGGGACCAGTATGGGGATCCTGCGAGAGCTCTGGGTGCAGTGCTTGACCCAGATGGTGTGAGCAGTCAGGCATTCCCAGCTCTGTGACAGCTCTTTCCAGCTGTTTTTTACCCCTTGAGAAAAATCTTGGTTATTGTGCCTGGGATCCTCTGTCTTTGGGAGCTAGAACTCATGAGATGCAGCTGCCTTGACACAGCAGCAAGCCTGGCTCCTCAATTGTCTCCATGCGGTCCTGTCCCACCACTGGCCTCTCTCTCCTACCCCATCCATCCTCTGTCTTGGCTGGGAGTAGGGATTTGCCTTCTCCTTCATAGATATCTCCATTTTTTTTCTGGAGACAGAAGCAGAAGCCAAATACCAATTTAGCTGTAGGCTGCTCAGTGAAACAGCCTGACAGCTTTTAGGGCCTCTTATGCTCTGTTTGTGGGTGGAGGCTTTTCTGCTTTGCTGTATTCACTCCTCATTTTCTTACTTTATCCTTATGAGAACTAAGATGAATATAAACCCAAAATTAGGTGTCTTAAGGAGAATTAAGGTGTATGTAAAACTTTGGAAACAGAAAATTTCAAGCTTGGCTAGTAGTATTTTACAACAGGTGATATGCCTAAAGTGCCGATAGGGTTAGGCTGTATACAGGGCATTATAAAGTCAAACTAATAGGATCACATTTGGAAGGCAAAACTACTAGGCAAGATATCTACCCCTTTAATACCTTAGCTCTGCACCCAAGTGAGCCCATGGGATCATAGTCTATTGTGAGTACATGCAGACAGTCAATTGAGAAGAAGGCTTTATTAATTGTAATTGTTTTCCAGAGAAAACTCATACTTATTTGTTCTTTAAGGCCTATTTAAGCCTCCTTGCAATTTTCTAGAAACATATCCATATCTCTTAAAACAACAGTATTTGTTTTCATCATTTTCTGAGGGGAATTATAGGTTCATTTACTCTAATTCAGCTGTGCCTAATGTTAGCACCTCTGCAGTGCCCCAGGTTCCACTGTAGTATGCCACCTTTTTTCATAAACTCTTGGTAGTAGATTCAATGATTCACAGATATTAACATTATAATTCATATCACAGATACTTTTCCTTAGGAGCTTGCTGGTTACAGATAGAGAGCTAGAGTGATTACATTTCCTGAATCAGTTACTTGTTTTCCTGTTCCTTATGGAGATGCATTTTTATTAGGCCCCCTATAGAGCGAAACTCAAGATTGTTGCTGCTGTTCAGCCAACCCTGATTTATAACTTGTGATGCTGTCCTCTCTGCTGAGCTAATACAGTTAGCAATGAATGTTTCCTTTAGTTCTAAGTGTTTATTTAAGGCATTTCCTGAGGATAGGGCATAATGGCAATCCATAGCAAGTTAATTTTATTATTATATGGACCATAAATCAGATTTTAAATTGATTCAGCAATGAACAGTATGAGGCTTTATCATTTGAGATCCTCATGTGTTGTAACTCCCTCATGCACTAATAACTAATTCTTATTCTTTATAGCCACCAAAATTAGGATGCATTATCTGTGATTCAGCAATGAGAAAAAAATTCCTTTGCTGATTTTAGGTTGTGGATGTTGCTCTGTTTCCCAGCTCAGAATAATGTAATGGCTAAACTGGAGGACATGGGAATGAAATTAAGACTGTTTCTGCTTGGAGCAGAACATATGCAATACATGATGCTACTGAGTGTGGCTGCAGATCTAAAGAAGGAGATTTTCAACAGTTGATTTTGCTCCTGTTCATGCTGTTATCAGCTAAGCACTAAGAGGATGCAATGCAGCTGCCTCTTCTCTGTGCTACAGTGGAAGATCCATGATAAAGGGGTATGCTAGTCACGGTTTATTTATGATAGCTAATTTTGTTCTCATGTTAGTTTGGCCCCCTCAACTAGGTGTTACAGATCCTGGTCATGAACTAGGTATACTATGGTATTTGGATCAAAATACAGGACTTTAGGGCTCATGGATTTCATTGGAGGAACACGGGCCATTGGGTTTAACTCAAGTCAACCTTGCAAATTCTGTGAGTCTGAAAAGAGTCTGCAAAAGGGTAAAACACTTCAAATTCTCCTTTTGCATCTTTCTCTGTGATCTTCTAGAGTGTGAAGTCGAGTGTGAAATCTAGTGCAGCAGGATCCAACCCTGTTACTATGCTACTTCACATTATTGCCTTTAAGGTACAATATGGTAGTCTTTTCTGTACCCTGTCCCAGGCAGGGTAGGGTGATGCCCCCCAGGGGGACATGAGGTGGATTACATGATGGTCTGCCTCTGCAATTCCCAGTCCCATCACTTTCCTACTCATCATGCTGCTATCTTGTGGCTGGAAGAGGACCTGTATTGCAGTGCATGTGCTAGATGGTGTTTCCCTGAGGGCAAGGCACAGGACATTTGTGTAAGATGTGGTGAGTTTGGGAGGGTGGCTTTTTCTGCTGATCTGACCTCACCACTCCACCTATATCACTGTAGCTGCTGGATCACATGAACGTGCTGGGAGCAGAAATAGGGCTGAAGCAACCAAGCTTAACCTGGTGTAGACGTATTGTACAGTGGCTTGGTGTTGTGTTTGCAGCTGCAGACCTTAGTACTGCTTCTCTGTAGTGTGAGTGTTATCACTGCTAAAAATGCCACTGTCTCATCTCCAGAAAGCTCTCTTGCATTCCTTTCCCAGATTGCATGAAGTGTGTACTCCGCCGCAGGAACCCCCGTTCGCCTGGGCAGCTCCCTGGACGTGTTGCGGCTCTTTGAAGCCATGCTGAACCAGCTGATGACAGTGTATCAGAGTGAAGGTCTCTTCAACCTAGAGTCCTGTCTCATTCATGTACACTCTTGATGGGTGCTCAGATTAATAAGAAGCTGGTCATGTACTGAATACTGGAGCTCTCCAGCCTCCCTCTGCATTCAGGAGGAACAAGTAAGTGCACAGATGTATGTTTTCACTTCTGTTGTCCTCTCAGTTGTGTAGTTCTTATACAGATTTGTTTCATTAAAATAGCAAAGAAACCTTTACCAGAAAATGTACCTCCACTGGCTAATTTCCCCCAGTTTTTATTTTAATCTCTGTTTTATTTGAGTCTCTCAGTAGCAAAGCTGAAGGGCATTATTTCTTTTCAGTAAATTCCCAGTGGGTATTAAGCAGTAGTGCTCTGTGAGATCAGTTTGTGCTAGCTGACAGTTTGTCCCTGGGAATTATAAATGTTGTGAAGCTCCAAGGCCTGTACGAGTTTATAAGAAGAGATTTTCCTCTCATGAGTGATATGTTAACTCGCTCAGGTCAACTTTCCTGCTATTACTACAAAGAAAAATAATCAACTTAATCTGATTAGCACCAGTGTGATGTGCACCTCTGTGATTGTACTGTGCTGATGTCTGTGTGCCGTGATTATCAGAGTGGAGCAAAGTGAGTACAGATAAGATGCTACTTTTATGCTGCTGCTGTCTTCTTGTTGCAAAGGCTTTGCAATCTGTATCCTCTGAAAGCAAGGTCCCTAATTAATTTAAATGGTACTTATGTGGCATGACCTCTTTTTTACTCTAGACAGTCTTGAATATTTTAAAGCTTTTTGCTTTACTGAGTTTTTTTTACACATCTCTAGCAGTTATTTTGTGACTTAGTTGCTCACAGCTTTTGATAGCATGCTGTAGCAGACCATCGGGTGACAGAAGTCTGCATAGTTTTTACTGAAGCAGTGAAATTTATTGACTTGTGCAAGCTGAGTATCTGACATTTCAGGTTGTTTTTGTTAACATTAGACAGGATGAAAATCTTTCTGATGTATCTCAAGTGTGCACTTTATTCAGTTTCTTTTTTGAGAGTACAGTGGTTCTCTATAGTGTAAAGAACAGAAAAGACCCCATAGCTATGTTGCAAGGTTATTTAGAGAAATAATCAAAACTCAAAGGTATTTGGGTGTGCATTCATGCGAAGGAAAGTTGAGAGGTATCACATAACTTTACCTTTCTTCTCAAGCAAGGGGAAGATATAAAGACATTCTTGCAGGATGCTTGCAGGATACCACATGCCTGAGCGGTCCTGGCTGTCCACAGCCCCTGCTGGTGCAGTGGGTCTGTTTAGATAGAGGTAAGGGGAGATGGCAACCATGATGGCTTAAAAGGAGCAGAGAACTCCCATCAGGGAACAATAAGAAACTGTTTTTCTGTAGATGATTGTAGATAGTTTCCTGCTGCCTTTACCCTGGCAGCTGTGCATACCACTAGAAACCAACAGAAACAGGTCAATAGCCTCAGTAAGACTGGTGTTTTCCATTCGTCCTAAGTTTTTTCATTACATCTCCACATACATTAACCTTCATTTGAAATGTTACAAGACTTTCCAAACTTGAATGAAGATAGCCCTGAGAATTTGATCTGACTCTGAAGTTGGTTGTGCTCTGAGTAGGGCATGGTGATCAGAATCTCCAGAGGTCCCTACCAACCACTACCTACACTGCTCCATTTCAGTGGGACACTGAAAACTTCACAGACAGTGAAGCAGCAGCAGGTTTCCTGCCTCTGCAGAAATTTTGTAAAAATACAGACAATATTGTCTGTTAGATACTCCACTGACTTGTAAAGCATACAGCACCTTGATGAAATTAGATTTTATAAAGCAAAAGTCTTTAGCTGAAATGTTCAGGGACAGTGGCAATAATCTGTAAGATGTAAGCAAATAATATCCAGAGAAAGTGCTTAGGGGTGGACAAGAACAGTGGATTTCATCTTGTCACTCACTTATAATCTCTAAGACACAGAAATTGTCTTCTATTCCAGGTACCTCAGTTGATCACTCAGGGGAAAAGTTTTCATATTATTTCCAAAGTATTCATATAATATTTTCACTTTCTCCTTTCTTAACATTATTTAAAACTTCAGAAAGTGAAATTCTACATTAATTCTACAATGAAAAGGTAGATCTGCTGGATCTGCTGACTTTAACTTCGTGATGCAAGTTCAGGTAAAAGGATTTTATAGATCATATAACTCCATAGCCATCACAAATTTCTGCCAGTTCATTTATTTCAGAACAACTGTAGTAAGCTGTTGGCAGCATGATGTAACCTCATTTACGGTAACCCTTTGAGTCTGACCTATCAGCCAGTTGTTCACCTATCACAGGATGTATTTATCTAGATATCTGTTTTTCCCTTAGCTTCTACTAAGCAATTTGGTTTGCATGGTACTACGTGTTATCTATTCTGTTTGAAATAGTATCATACTGAAACTTATCATAGAAGTTGCCAACTTGGAAGCACATTAAAAAAAAGGGGGGGGAGTTTTGCTTTGATCCCTTTGGCCAAACTTGGTATACTGCCTGAGGGTGAATTAACACTCTTATTTTCACATTTGAGATCCCACTCCTCCAAAGTCCAAATAGCTTTGTGGCCTTTTGATATTGTGAAAGACAGTTCTGGTATGGAATGTGCAATTTAATATTTGAATGGCATGGTCTCCTCCTATGTAGTGGTGAATAGTGCCTATCAAAAGCATTAGTTTGTTTTACTGATTGGTTTGCAAAAGCATGCAGCATTTCAGATTAGTCCAAATTACATTTGAACTTCTTAGGGCTGCAAAATTAGCTTAGATAATCTTGAAAGAATAAACCACCCTTAATGTTTCCAGTAATTTCTGGTTAGACTTGTATGACTCCATGTAGTGGTTTTCTTTGAGCACTGTCATGAAACTCCCAAATCAAAGGCATGTGAAAATGAGCAATGATTTATTAAAATAATAAAACTTACTAACTGCTGACTGCACCTGAAAATGGTGCACATCCACAAAGGGTTCTTGTCCTAGGAGATAGTTTTGGTTGTTGAAGGACATGTCTTCTACCTGGGGAGAGGATGGAAGAAGGTTATCACCCAGTAGAAGGTAATCATCTCCTACAGCATGTGATGGTTACTCACCTGTAAAGGTGATAAGCTTCATAACAACTACCTCACACTGATTGTAACATCATTTTGATACGTTGGAATTTTTTGCATCTCTTCCTGAGTGTAGTCTTTGACAAATTGATTTGTATTGTCTTCTGTGAAAAGACTGTTTTTAATTATCTTACAGGTTTCAGAGGGATTGCATGTGACAGAACAGACAGTCACACATTGTCTGTCCATGCTTTGAAAGAAAATAAAGACAGGGTCAGGTTTTGATACCGCTAGGGAAATGGATCTGCAGCTGGCAATCTGCAGCTGTCTTACTGGAGGACAGGTGCCTGCACCAATATTGACAGTTCATTAATAAATCACATGATAATCTCTTTATTGATGACCTGGATAAGGAGATCAAGGGCATCCTAAGTCTGTTTGTAGATGACATCAGTTTGGGTGGGAATTCTGATCTGCTGCAGGGCAGGAAGGCTCTGCAGAGGGATCTGGACAGGCTGGACCATGGGCTGAGGCCAATGGTGTGAGGTTCAGCAAGGCCCAGTGCTGGGTCCTGCCCTTGGGTCACAACAGTCCCAGGCAGTGCCACAGGCTGGGACAGAGTGGCTGGAAAGGCCCTGGGGGTGCTGGTGACAGCAGCTGGACATGAGCCAGGGTGTGGCCAGGTGGCCAAGAAGGCCAATGGCATCCTGGCCTGGATCAGCAATGGTGTGGGCAGCAGGGCCAGGGCAGGGATTATCCCCCTGTTCTGGGCACTGCTGAGGCCACAGCTCGAGTGCTGTGTCCAGTTGTGGCCCCTCAGTGCAGGAAAGTCACTGAGGGGCTGCAGTGAGTGCAGAGAAGGGCAACGGAGCTGGGGCAGGGTCTGGAGCACAAGGGCTGTGAGGAGCAGCTGAGGGAGCTGGGGGTGTTTATCCTGGAGAAAAGGAGGCTCAGGGGAGACCTTATCACTCTCTAGAACTGCCTGGGAGGAGGCTGTGCCCAGATTGGGGATTGGCCTCTTCTCCCAGGTAACAAGTGATAGGACAAGGTGAATTGGTCTCCAGTTGCACCAAGGGAAGTGTATATTGGATATTCAGAAAAATTTCTCTGCTGAAAGAATGGATGAACGTTGGAATGGACTGCCTAGCGAGGTGAATGAACTCTTCCCTGGAAGAGTTCAAAACAAATTTTTATGTGGCAATTTCATGATATGGTTTAGTGGAATGGTGATATTCAGTCAAATTTGGACTTGATTTTAGAGGTCTTTTCAAACACAAATGATTCTAAGATTCCTTGATTTTTGGCAGTTAACAGGTTAATGCTGTCAGCGATCTCTTGCTACTGCTCCAAAGAGCACTTGCTTGGGCAGCAAGGGGAACAGCCTGTGCTGCGTCATATATGTAACCTCAAAGACTGTGGGTTGGCATTACTAGAAAAATCCAGGTTATTCTCTTGTGCAAATGAGAGTCAGATTTGGTGTCTGGAATTAGATTATTGAGGCTACCAAGACAGTTCTTCAATTATTTGTGAAAATATAAATTGCAAATTTTTTCCATGATGACTGAGGAATACTTCCTGGATGTCTTCTGTGAGTTTTCTTAGGTGAAGGAAATTTTGCATTTCAGTTTTTGCAAAGTGTTGTGTTCTACTGTGTTGTTGCACTTTGTCCTGATCTTAGAACTCAAAACTCTAATATTGCCAGGCCCTTGTTGAGGTGGTAGTAGGAACCATAATTATCAAAATTCGTGTTCTGTTTGAACTTTCTTATGCTTGGCAGCTGCTTCCAGTGGTCATTATTTAATCATTTTTTGTGGAAGTCTCAGGAGTTGTTTTGAGCCAGATTTATTTTTGGATGAAGGGAATATTTGTTTAAGAAGTATTTTTGATGAAATAAATGATGGAAAGCAACTGAAAAGCTGTAATTCAGTCAAGACATTCACTTATGGCAGAGGTTATGATAGTAGCTTGATGGAATTAAGATTTTTCTGTTTGGTGCAGAAGCAGGTATTATCATGTCAAGCACAAAAATTAAATTATTATATTTTATTATAACATGACAAGATTTCTTTTTTTATGTTCAAATTGCTATAATGTAGAAAAGAATTTGTTTCTAAATACAGATGACAAAAATAACATACTCTTAATTCAGATATTGAATGCATAGTTTGATTGTTTATGTAATTTTGTTTTTTTTGTTAGTTGTTTTGGCAGTACATCTGAAAATGAAATGTTGTGGAGAAAATTAAAATCAGCGATCCTTTAGAACTTTATTTATAATGGCAGGATACAAATAATACAATGTAATACAAATAATTATTCTGATCAGAAGAGTGAAGTTTCTATATCAGAGATATCTAGCTGAAAACGTCTGACCCATCTTTGTTAAGGAGAGAAGGAATAAAGCTCTGACTAACCCCTAATAACCATTTCTGGGCCATTTTGTGGTGGTTGTGCTCCCCCACTGCTCCAGGGAATGTTGTGACTTCCAAATTCCTTTCTGCTCTACCACAGGTAGTCCCATTATTTAAAGCTTCCTGGGCCAGGGAGCTCTGCAGATCAGGGAAAATTAAATTTCGTTGTCCCAGTGTGTGCAGACTGGACAGCTTCATCTGGGGAGAAGCTCAGCAGACGTGGGTCTACTGCTGCAGCTGGGTGGTGCTGGGCTAGAAGTGCAGGAAGTAGATACTGGCTTGGATCTTTTTATAAGCACTTGGTTGCTCCATCTCCTAACCTTAAATGATCAGCCATGGGGTTTGGCTTCCAAGTCCCCAGATTAACGTTTTAAAATACAGCCCACCCTATAATCAGGAAGAGACTGAAGAGGAGGTCCAACTCAGTCTTTTTTATAGTTAGTATCTACTTAATAAAGGTTCACCAGAGCCAACAGATACTCAGTTCTTGAGGTGGAGTCTTGTATGAGCAGTACATTGGTAAACTAGGATAAATCAACAAGTAATAAAGTAGGCTATGGATTACATTAAATTATTACTACTGGAATCCTAAATTTTTTCAGTTAATCCTTTCATTTACCTTTTTACATCAGAAAATTTCTACATTTATTCTGTTATCTCTTGTTTTGTGTCTCAGGTCCTAGATAATCTTGACAATGTAGATACTTGCTTTTAATTTTGATAGAAAATAGATTATGTCAATATACTACAGATAGAAGCAAATAACTTCATCTTGCATACTCTGACCAAATATATTTTGGGTGGAGTGGTCAACTAATTTGTACCCATCAGGACTACACAATTGATGCTGCCTGGGTATTGTATCCACTAAAGAATTTTTACACTGACAGTTGCTTGTCAGAATACTGTGAGTACCTGAAGTCCTTTGCCTTTATTACACGTGGACGGATGAGAGAGTTGCTGCTGGAAACTTCCTGAAATTGTGGTCCAATTAGATGAATTTTGGCAAGAACACACTTATTCTCAATTTAATCCAACCAAGATGGCTAGATGGTCTCTGTGGATTTGGCAAGGAAGGCCCATTCTTGTGACTGTGTCTGGAATAGCTCCTACGTGGAAAAAACAGTGCCAAAACTTAGATTTTGTTGATTCTTTAGTTGTTCTGATAGTTTTAACAGATCTGGTTTTAAAACTGAGTTTTAAAACTGAGTTGCTGACCTGTCAACCTCCACTTAGTGCCTGGGAAGACCATGGAATAGATCCCATCCCCCTAGAAGCTGTGCTAAGGCACATGGAGGACAGGGAGGTGATTTGAGGCAGCAGCACAGCTTCACCAAGGACAAGTCCTGCCTGACCAATCCAGTGCCCTTCTGTAGTGGACTGACTGCATCAGTGGACAAGGGAAAGGCTATGGATGTCTTAGATTTCTGTAAAGCCTTTGACGTGATCCCTCACAACATCTTACTCTCTAAATTGGACAGAGATAGATTTGAGAAGTAGAGTATTAGATGGATAAGAAGTTGGTTAAATGGTCTCATCCAGAGGGTTGTGGTTGAGGACTCAGAGTCCCAATGGACGTCACTGACAAGTGGTGCCCTCAGTGGAATCAGAGTTATTTAACATCTTCATCAGTGGTATAAACAAAGGGATCAAGTGCAGCCTCATCAAATTTGCAGGTGACCCCAAGCTGAGAGGTGCTGTTGACACACCTGAAGGATGGGATGCTATCCAGAGGGACCTGGACAAGCTATTAAAGTGGGAATCTCGAGACTGTAACAGGTCCAAGTGAAAGGTGCCTTTACCTGGGTTAGGGCAGCCTTCACTATCAACACAGTCTGGGAGATGAAGGGATTATGACCAGCCCTACTGAGAAGGACTTGGTGGTGATGGTGGATGAAAAGATGGACATGACCCAACAATGAGAGCTTGAAGCCCAGAAAGCCAATAAGTAGGAAAGTAGGATATGGATTATCTTTAATTTTTCCTGGTGGAATGGAATATTTCTTTAATTAATCCTTTGGTTTCTCAAAATCCAAAAATCCAGTTAATTCTTGGTTGTATCAAAAACTATGGCCAGAGGATCATGGGACATGATTCTACCTCTCTATTCTTCTCTGGTGAGACCTCACCTGGATCCAGCTCTGGGGTTCTCAGCACAGAAAAGACAAAGAACAAAAGTGCCACAAAAAATGAATAGAGGGCTGGAACACCTTCCTTATGAAGATATGCCAAGATTTGGATTTGTTCAGCCTGAAGAGAAGGCTCCAGGGAGATATTTTTGCAGTTTTCCAGTACTTGCAGGGGACTTGTAAGAAAGATAAGGATAGATTTTTTAGCAGGGCTTGTTGTGATGGCACAAGGGATAATGGTTTTAAACTAAAAGAAGGTAGGTGGATTCTATATATAAGGAAGAGACTTACTACAATGAAAGTGGTAAAACACTGGAACAAGTTCCTCAGAGAGGTGATCCATTCCTGGGAATATTTAAGGTAAAGCTGGGTGGGGCTCTGAGCATCCTGATTTATTTGAAGATGTCCTTGGAAATTTTTGGGAGACTTGGACTAGATTACCTTTAAAAGTCACTTCCAACCCAAACTATTCTATGATTCTGTGACAGGGGAAAGAGTTCAGAGATATTCTGTGTTACATATTGTGCTGGTCAGATCCATAACCCACATGGAGCCGCACTCTGACCCAGATTGTTCCCCTTCCTCAGAATGAAGTGAAAAGGAGCACTGGTGTAGAGAGGGGAAATGCCACTTCACACAAAAAAACTTCCTTGTTGTCAAACAGAAGACTCTCCACTGGTAGAATATCAGGATTAAAACTGAGTTATGTAATAAATAATTTAAGCAATTCTAACAGTCTTTGTGTCCATAAAACAGTCATTTGTGGTTGTGTGAGTTTTATAAATTTCAGTTCACTTTTAAGACTGTTTTCTGCAAGAGAAGACATACAAACCATATAGTTGATGGATCATATTTTTGGTGCTGGTTGAATGACAAATAGTGTCTTCTCCAAAGAATTTTGTTATATGTAGCTTAAAAATGAGAGCTGAAAAATGTTTTTTTTAATTAAAAGCTTGTTTCCAAACAGTACACAAGGAATAATTTTTTTAAGTACTTACTTTTAGTGCTTGACAAAAAATAGATTTTTTCCACGATGATATGTAACACATATCTCATCTAGCATAAACCAGTCAAAAGGCAAGATGAGTTATATTTGATATATTGTACCATTTGGTTAAATAAATTTGTATCAATAAGGCTCTGTTCACTTCTCATTTGCATGAATACAGAGGATTTTTCTTATTCAGGTAAGCTTGAAGCAAGCAGTGTCATGGTTGCCATTTTCATCTTCATTTTGAACATCTATATTCCTTGTTTTATGCTTACTTTTTGAAATCCCTTGGTTCCCTTCCAGCTGACAGATGGGCACAAAGCACCTCAGCTTTCCACCTCCTGCTATGCTATGGCTTAAAGACTTACCCTCATTGCATCCTAATTAACAAAGATGTCGCTGACAGGGCCATAGATAGCAGAACTGGAGGTAAAGTTTATTTTGCATCAAACTGTGCCTGTTAATTGATGTAAATAAGTTGTTGAATATTCTTAAAACTGTTGTTCTAGTGAAAAGTTTACTGTCTCTCTCCTAGTAAAGTTTTGTGTCCATCAAATTGATCTAGGTAGCTGACATGGTTTGAGGTGCCTTGGCAGATACAAAGTGAGTTGGGAAGCATTTACACATTGGCCTCTTAGATGGCAGAAATAAGAGGACAGCAAAGGGATTGATGGTAATCTGAGGGTTACTGCCCCCCATTATCTCTGATATATTGAGTGCTCTAAAAATGAATTTCACAGGGCAACTGAGGTGCTCTTGGGGGGAATTAGCAAACTGGTCGTAGTAGGACTGGGTTTAAAACCTTAGATCCACCATGAGGCAGTCTTGGCAGTGCTTTTTCAGCCATCTATGCTCATTTATTATACCCTGAGGAGTCTTGCGACTCCTATAATTTTTTTACCAGTCATCATGAAAAAATTAGTTATTAGAAGCTATAGGGGAAGACAGAATACAGAGTCTCTATTGCTGCCAGTTTAAGATAATTTTCTATCATTTCTATATCAATTATGGGAATGATATGTTGGTTTTTTTGAAGTGTTATGGAACAGGAGGAAGTCAAACCATTCATTTAAATAAGGGCAATCTAAACATGTGGAGAGGGTATCTGAAAAGGTTGGAGAACTGCAAAAAATTACCATGGGAGGATGTTTTTTTCCTCAGTCCATTCATACCTTTGCTTTCTCTCCTTCTAATGGCTAAATATTTTCTCCTTCTCTCTTCCCTGGTCCCCCAGAGCCAAGTCTTCTTTCAGGTGCAGTTTATGTTTGCAACTAGTTGCCATTAACATGCCATAAGAACAAAAATATAGGTTTTGCCTGAATTCTGTCCAGCTTCTGCAAGAAATACCTGGTTGAAAGTAAGTTTCCTGAAGGGGAATCTTGACCTGACAAGTGACAGTCCTATTTAAACAATCCTATTTTCTCTGTCAAGATGATGCTCTTTTTTTCACTCCCCAAGTGATTTGGTACATTTTTTTTTTTTTTTAAATTTCTCAGCTCTCTGAGTTTCATGAGCTTGACACAGCATTAAAAGCATTTTTGCTTTGTCTATAACAATAAACATCAGCAAAATTGCCACAAATGTTCCTATGATAAATTACCATTAAATACAGCTGCACCTTTTTGGATGTGGGAGGGAGGATGGCCATGGCTCTTATCTGAGCTGAGGCAAAGCTCACTTGCTTGTGCAGAAGCAAGATGAGGGATCAGATTTGCTCAGCTGTGTTTATCTTGCCTCCCACACATGTGCCCCTACTAGCATTCCACCAGCCAAACATCAGGTTAATCAGAACAACATAAAGCCAGCTGAATCTCAACCAGCTGCAACCAGGCTTGTCATGCCTCTACCATTATTACTGTTGTTTCAGTTTATAAAATTAGCCTCTGCTGATGGCCCTGATTGCAGATGTTTTTCCTCCAGCTTCTCTGCCGTTCCTATGTCCAGGGGCCATCATGCATGTGACAGCTCAGCAATCCCACCCTAGTGTCCTCTGCAGCTCCACCCTGAGACCCAGGGCTCTGAAGGCAGTAGGTTCCTGTCATTCCTCCTGCCACTGGGATCTGCTCTTTGAGCTGCAAATGAATTTAAGAACCTCCCCAGAAACAGAAAGGTTTTTGAGCTGATCAAATGACACAAAAATAAAACATACCATATGCTTCTGTGTGAGCTCACTGTGACTGCATTGGTCCCTTTGCTAAAATTTCTGTGCCTTACATAACCATTGTCTGTCTAGTTTGGGCGACAGAGGGGTTTTACCCATTTTTCGGAGCCCTGCAGAACTTGCGTGTTGTTGGACCCTCCTCCTGACTCATGGGCATTTCTTATGCAGAGCCATCCCCATGGGTTGCTGGTGGATTCTCCTACTACTGGAAAAAACGATAAAGTTGCTTGATACCATCTGTTGACTTCTGCTGGATTAACTGGACTTGTGGAGTTTAGACATAATGGTATGACTCTTCCTCTCACTGTGAGAAACTGAGAGCACAGTTTAGGGTGTTGAGTGCAGAGACCAGTGCTGTGCATGCTTCAAAACTCATGCAAGCTTTTTGAAATGTGTTAATTAGTTCACAGAGGAAAAAAAGGGTAAAAAAAGTGAAAAGTAAGGCTGAAACTGGAGCCAGGTGATACTCAAAGCACCTAAATCAGAACTTGTGAATGTCCCTCCCTCAGGCAGGGCTGCTCTGAGCATCATGTGATCTCTGTTGGTCTTACAGTGTGGGAAAGAAGATGCTAGTCCTGCTCTTTGACCATCATTCCCTGCAGTCCTTGCTACTGCTTTTGACTGAAGGGAGACTAGTGTGAATGTGAGAAATCTCACCATATTGGTGATGCCAGGTTGGAAGGTACTACTTCCTTGTGCCATCTCTGCCACTATGGCCAGGCAGTGAGGTCTTGTTGTTTACCGCTGGTGTACACATTGCGTCCCATTGCCCATTCAATCTGCATGGTCTGGGCTGGAGGGAAGTCCAGAGGGACCTGGACAGGCTTAGGATGTAGGCCTGTGTGAACCTGATGAAGTTTAACAAGGCCAAGTGCAAGGTCCTGCACCTGAGTTGGGGTAATTCCAAACACAAATACAGGTTGGGTGAAGAACAGATTGTGAGCAGTCCTGGGGAGATGGACTTCAGAGTGTTGGTGAGGGAGAAGCTCAACATAATTCAGCAAAGCGTGATTGCAAGTCAGAAAGCCAGCTGTGTCCTGGGTTACATCCAAAGCAGCGCTGGCCAGCAGATTGAAAGGGGAGATTCTGCCCTTCTGCTCTACTCTGCTGAGACCCCACCAGGAGGGCTGCATCCGGCTCTGGGGTTCCCAATGTAAGAATGACATAGACCACAGACCTGAGAAGGCTGTAAGATTATCTAAGGACTGGAGAGCCTTTCCTGTGGAGGCAGGATGAGAGAGTCTGTACAACCTGAGGAAGACAAAGCTCTGTATAGACCTTATAGGAGTTTCCAGTACATGAAGAGTGCCTGTATGAAAGCTGGAGAGGGGCTTTATACAAGGGTATGTAGTGATAGGTCAAAAGGGAATGTTTTCAAACTAAAAGAGGGTAGGTTTATGTTAGATGTTAGGAAGAAATTCTTTACTGTGAGGGTGGTGAGGCACAGGAACACTTTGCCCAGGGAAGTTGTCAGTATCCATCCCTGGAATGGTTCAACATCAGGTTGGATGGGGCCAACCCATTTTATGATTTTTAGAGGAAAGGTGAGACCTGTGTAGTAGAAATAGAAGTTAATGTCTAGCACAGCTGTTGGCACATGTTGCAGCATTTTCTCTGTCTTCCACATCCCTCCATAACCCTTTCCCATCCGTTTCCCACTGCTGAAATCCTAGCTGGTGTTGTGAACAGACCTCAACCATTACCCCAAGAAGATGACATGAAATTTTGCCTAATGCTTCCTTGTACCCAAAGGCTTAGACATTAAAGGTCACTGAAGAAAAGCTCTTTGTACTACCTTTGTACCCCCTGTATTATCCAGTATAGCTCCAGTATGTGGGACTATTCTGCTCAGGGGTCTGGTCTTCTCACTTTTATAAGTGGTATAAGAAGTGAGATACTCTAGTAAATAATAATTTGCTCCCCCTAGTTTGTTCTCATGCTGGTTTTATACTACAATAATGGTGCTTCCTCAGTGTTACACTTCGTGCAAGGTTAATTGATGTATATAAAGAGAGTATGAGGATCATACACTTAAAAGCACACATGGGAACTTGCTAATCTCCCTGAAGGTTTAGCCAGGTTTCATTTGTATGCTCCTGGTTTGCATGTGATTTTTATTTCAGACACATGCCTCAGCACTCCCTGGATGCTGCCTAGAAACCTGGTTTTAATGAAAACAACCATCTAGACATCTCATTCTGAAGAGACCTGCTGGAAATTTTTTCTTCTCTTCCCATAACTTTTAAAAAATATTTACAAATATTCTATTTAACGCTGTTTTTCAAATTTGTAATTATCATGTGAATGGATCTATAGGAACTTTTCCTTTTTCCCTTTTCTTTTCCATTTTACATGGAATTTACATATTAGCACTGCATGTTGCTGGCTCTGCCAGCATTTCCCATTCTCTGAAGGTGCCCTATCTCCAAAGTGCCCCATGACTCCTGAGGTTGGTGATGGGCTTTACCTCAAGCAGCTCTTTAGGAGAAAGCTTAAATTGGCAGATAGGGCAGGACCTCAAAACTGCTTTTGTGGCCTGCTTCTGTTACACTTTTAAAGGTAAGTCCTCATCTGTGGCCACTTATTCAAGTCATCATGAAATAAAACTGCTACTAAAAATCCCACTCTCTTTGATAGACTTGGATTGCTCTTCCGTTTATAGGTTTGAGTCCAGAGATGCAAACTGTCTCTTCCCACTCTCTGTGCCACTGGTCCTGAGGACTGTCCTCTTCTTGTCTGCTGTAGGTGATGCGGAGAGCAAGACTCACTGTAATCTTTTCACTGATTGTGCAGTCTACTGTGCTCAACAGAAACCTCATCCTCTGTTGCATGTAGCAAGCTCTCCAGAGGCTGAAAATCAGCAGGGATTTTCTTTACAGGACAGGAAATGGTACCTCCTATTGTCCATGGATTCAGTTATCTGCTCAACCTCAAACCTGTATTTCAGAAATATGCTTTGATATGCTTTGCTTATTTTGTTCTTCCTCTGATCTTTTAAAAAGACTTGTTCTCTAGCTATATATAACAGAGCATAGGCTCCATAGTCAGATCAGACAAACTGCAGAGAACGTTTGCTCTTGAGTTAATAATAGAGTTTTAGCAGAACTGTCCCCTTGCCCATTTTGTTCAAAGCTAGAGCATGCTGGGCTGGAAACATGACCTTATCCTCTGAGTATGCAGACTGGCCATTTGGAATCCCTTTTTAAACAAAATTTGTGTTCAAAAAGGAAAATTGTAGCTACAATTTTCTCAGTTCCCTGTGCCTGGTTGAGTTGGTGTGATACATACACACAGAGTTCAGGGTTTTTTTTGATAAATCTTGTAGTATTTGCAGATATTCTCCATCAATATCAATAGATGCTTCATGATCTCCTCTGAACCACAGAGCTGTTAGGATTTAGGACTGTAAAACAATCTGGCTTCACAATTGGATTGTGAAGCCAATATGAGTATTCAATATGTAATACATTTATAAAACATGGCTACAGGAGTTTTTACCATTCATCCAAAATATGTATTTTCATTAAAGTTTAATGCCAACACAGATATCTTGCAATTGATTAAAACTAATAGTTTTTCTTCATTAAAATATCCACATAATATGAATAGTCTGTGATTTTCCCATGGGTCTCCCCAGATGGATGAAATTTGAAATATTTCCTTCTTGTTTATTAACCTTCCTTTTTTTCTCCATTTCTATAGCATTTATCCTTAATACTTACTGTTAATAATCTTCTAGGTACTTAAAATAGCAAAGATTAATGGACATAGCATTACATCAGTTTTTGTATCAAACTAAAAGACCTCAAGTGCCCTGAACTTCATTCTGTCACTCACACTGTATTTTGTTCAAAGAGAAATGTCAAAATTTTCATTTACATGAGAAGGTCATCAATTCATGGGAAAAGAAGCCTTGCAGGGAAATCTGGTTGCTCCAAGTATTTGGTCAAACGAAATAATTTTTACACAAGTCCTTTATTAAAAAGAGCTTAGTGATCTGCTGTGAAAGGGATGTAGGCTCATTACATACACAAAATTGATGCATCCTTTTCCCAAACATTCGCTCAACAGTGATATCACGAATTGTTAGAAGTATCATGCACCATGGAATGACATAATCTTCCCAGAAAATTTAAAATAAATGTTAAACACATCAGGAGATAAAGCAAATAAGCCTGTTGGACAAAAAATAGCTTCCAAAAACTTTTATTCAGAAGCAATTAAATCTTCTGAGATAAGATAGTGCGGAGCTCCCTACAACTGGTATCTGCCCTATGAACTGGAGGAGTCATAAACACTCTTGGCATGTGCAAAACATAAATACTTTGCATATAGTATTCTGCAAAATTAATAGAGCTCATTAATTCTTAGTGTGACTCCCAGCTAAGATCATTGATGTTATACCACTGATGAATATGAAAATATTGTGTTAATAATTACTGAATAACTAGCAGAATAGTGAAAATAGCTTTCCACAGCAGGAAAATCCAGTCAGTGGAACATGGCTAAAAATTGTTGCTGAAGGAGGCGGGACTTGTGGAAAAGTGGAAAGAATGGAGACAAGAGAAAGAGCAAAAAAAAATGTCTTGTTTTGCATTGAGAGAATAGTGTTCATGCATGTTTCATTTCTTCTAGGGTGTTTTGTAGGGTCAGTATAAAGAAAATACACCCAGATGCCCTATTAAGATGGATTTCTCTTCCTGACTTCCAGCTATAAGCTTTTCCTTCTTCAAAACCTGATACTGTAGGCAGTGCATCTGGAGAAGCATCTGTGTGTCAGAAATTTATGGGATCAGTTTTCTCTAATATATGCTGAGAGCTAAGCACACTGAGTTTATATCACTCTCTGGGGTCCATGGTACTGGGGCTCTCTAAGGGCCCTAGGACCTCTCTTGGGCAATTACTTCTTGCAGGGATTAATTAATTCAGCTTCTCAGGTACATGGATTTACATTGCAATGGTTCATGTCAGGCTGCCAGGTAACCTTCCCCTGACCCTTAGCTTTCCACTATTTATCTCCTGCATGCAGCATTCTCCAGGTGGTCTGTATTTCCCGTTGTTGTGTCCTCCACCTTATCTCTATGGAGATAGACCACTGTTGGGAATTTAGGATAAAGTTCCCTCCAGCATCAAGAAGTTGCTTGAGAGGAAATGAGAAAAAATTGGTTTTTAAAATGAGATATTAAATCAGGAGTTATTTACAGTACTGGAACAGGTAAAATAAAATGTAAATTGTAATTTTTATCTAAGCCTACATAATAAATATTTTACCACTCCCTAATACTTTCCCCAGTGACACCTTAGAGGTCTACCAGCTCCTGCAGCCAGCATCCAGATTGCCTGCCGTGGTGCTCCTTTTCTGCCTTCAGAGGAATCCTGGAAAGCATCACCAGGGATGGAGAAGAAGGGCCTCCTGCAGCTTCTCCTTTCCTCCCCTTGCCCTCCACCTGCTGCTGAAGCTCACCCAAGGAGCATGTGTGTTCTCTGTGCAGCCATCATCTCCATAATTATCATTCAGAGGGCTTTCTGTTTTTTTTCTGTACTGCTCATCTGGTGCCTGTTTCCTCCCAGGAAGTTTCCATGTGCAGCTCCAGCCACTCCTCCCTGCCAAGACCAGGCATCTGTTGAAGCCCACGGGTGCTGGGGATGTTTGTGTCCCTGGAAAGCCCAGAAATGTCACCTCAATGGCACAGGTGGTGGGCTGCACATGAGGGTGCGACTAAGCTATCTGCATCTCCACTCCATCTATGCACTCTCAAAGAATTTTCTGTCACAGAAACTTGCAGGATTTAAAGCTGAGTAAATGTGGTCTTTCAGAGAGATTTTCTGTTGTTACATTTTGTGCTCTTAGATGTGGCCACATTATGTTTAAATCAAGTTGGCACAGATGAGGGACCTAAGTAATTATTCATCATTCTGCCAGCAGTGGCTTTCCTTATGACACACATGGCTTTTTTATAGAAGACTAAAGCCTTAGTCTTTAGGAAGCCCTTTCCTATTCACTGAACGTCATTGCCAAATCTTGAATTAGTTTTATTTGTAGAGACTTGAAATGTCTAATTTCAGTACAATAACCAGATCCATACTTCTCACCAGCACTCCTAAAACAACATGCTTTATTTTAGGGAGCATAGCAAAAGTCAACAGCTTTAGAAAATTAAATTGCTCCTTTGGTGAAAGCCTTCTGTTGCAGACATGGCAATAGCTCACAAATTAGGTAATGGATTACATATTGCTTTTAGATAGTGCCTTTAGTGAATTTTATAAAAATTATCAGATTTACAGTGGGTCAGTGCAAAACTGTTACCAGAATTCCTGTATTCTCTCCCTGGCTAAATTTCCTTCTCTTATTTTACCTAACTTTTATCTTGAATCTGTAAGTATAGAAGTTCCTTTGTAAAAATTTTGTGGGCATAACTATCTAACTTTTATATTGTATTTGGAGTTTCAAGATTAAATATAACAGAGAAACATTAAGGAGTATGAAGGGAAACCCAGTGTATCTGGCTTCTCATTGGCTTTGCTGCTTTAAGACAGATTTGAAACCACCAAAAAACTCAGTCATTCTCATATAGTTTTGGTCTACTTTGTACTTTTACTGACTAGGTAAATGTAGCATGCAGCAAAAGATAGTTATATTAAGATGAGAGAATGCAAAAAATATTACTAAGTACTTTACATAACTTAGGCCCCCAAAATTGGAGTAGATCTCTTAAAAAGGCAATCATTCTCTGAAATGTAGGTACATTTTTCTAACAATGCATGAAATTCTGGGAGATTAATTTTACTTGTGGCATTTTGGTCTTTCTACTTCTAGCAGCAATCAAAACAGAAATGCTGAGACAGAAAAACTGATTGCTCAGATGAATTCAGTGGCATGTGGAAAGTATACCACACTATAGCTGTTCTGCAGAAAAAGAAAGGAGCACAGAAAGCAAAAAGGATTAGAAAGGAAAAAAAAAATTGTGGGAGAAAGCCCTGTCTAGCAAACCAACTTTATCGTCTTTTTACTGTCCCACCACGCAGGTAGCAAACTCCAGCCTATTGAGGACTGGCATGCTTGAGGGCATAAAAACTGCTGCACTGTAGTCCAGATAAATTGTCTTAACCTGCATAAAAGTGATACAGAAGAACTTGAAAACCACATTGTATTGCTTGGTTGTGAGTCAAAGGTCAGGCGCATTGGATTCTGTGGACAGCACCCTGCCCCTCTTCTGAAGGAATGCATTGAAAAATTGCAAAGGCTCCAGAATTTCCAGTTCAACTTTTTTTCCTGGTGCTAGGAAAAATACAAATATACATACAGAGCAATGCCTACAATTTCCTGGACCAGCCTGAGAAGTTGGGCCCATGGGAATCTTATGCAATTTAATGTGATCAAGTGCAAGATGCTGCGCCTGGGTCAGTAGCTGCCATCAGCACAGGCTGGGGATGAACAGATCCAGAGCAGCCCTGGGGAGAAGAACTTGGGGGTGCTGGGGGTGAGAGACTGGACATGATCCAGCCATGGCACTCCCAGCCCAGAGAGACAAACATCCTGGGCTGCATCCAGAGCCCCGTGGGCAGCAGGGAAGGGAGGGGATTCTGCCCCTCTACTCTGCTCTGCTGAGACCCCACCTGGAGCACTGCATCCAGCTCTGAGGTCTCCATGACAAGGAGGGACATCAGCCTGGTGGAGTGAGCCCAGACGAAAACCACAAAGATAGAGGGATGGAACACACCTCCTGTGAGGAAGTGCTGAGTGAGCTGAGTTTGTACAGCTTGGAAAAGAGAAAGTTTCAGATGACATAATTATGGCCTTACAGTAACTGAAGGGAATCAACAACAGACGGAGAGAGACTCTTCACAAGAGCATGTAGTGACAGGACAAGGGGAAATGGCTTCAAAATGATAGAAAGTAGGTTAAGATTAAGTATTAGGAAAAGAAATTCTTTACTGTGAGGGTGGTGAGACACTGGAACAAATTGCCCAGAGAAGTTGCAGATGCCCCATCTCTAGAAGTGTTTAAGGTCAGGTTAGATGGAGTTCTGATCAACTGATCTAGTGGAAGATATCCCAGCCCATAGCTGGAACTAAATGATCTTTAAGTCCCTGCCAATTCTTGTCATTCTATGAACATGTGAACCTATGATACAAGTTGGAAGGAAAGAAGGCTGTTTTCAGGCTCTACTTGTCTAGGAGTAGCACAGTTTCATGCTTGTTTGTTATTGGGGCTCCTAGTTGTTGCCAAGAAATCCAACAAAATTTGTTGGATTGAGAGGCTTGCTGGTGCTAACTGGCATTACTCATTTTCAAAATGAAAATGCACACTTTAAAAGTAACACTTTTTAAAATCCTTTTTGAGCAGTTGAAGATGGAGCAAATACTATGATTTTTCCAGCAAGATTGATACTGATGCAAGTGAAGGCCACTAAACGACTTTTGAGAGGGTTTTAAAAATGTGTATTCTATATTTGCCTCATTTTCCTGGTGTTCTTCTCTCACATACTTTTAATTTTAATTAATATTGGATGATGCAGAAACAAGGTGAAGGCTGAATTTAAAGGCAAAGAAAGAAATGTCATTTCAACGGCACATTTCTCAGAAAGGAATTAATTAGTCATGGTGTCCCATCCTTCTTTTTAGGCAACAGGCTCCAGAATTCTTAAATTAATTTTTCTCACATGGTTTCATTATTTTGTTTTAACCTTCCCATTTCTTGTCCTTTATGTTCATCTACTTGCCTGTACTTCATTTGTATGCTTGTATAATCAAAATGGTCCCTTGTCTGTTTTGTTTTTTTAATTTCCTCTACTCATCAGCAGTGTAGCCTTCTTTCTTCTTTAACAGACTTTCAAGTCACAGTCAGTTATGAAGAGGAGGAAAAAATGGCCACAGATTCAATTTTTCTTCAGGACAGTTCCCAGTGACCTGCGGGAAGGAGTGTAGGGGGACAGACACAAAACCTCCTATGGTGTTGTATGTTTCCTCTTAATACTAAACTGCATTTAACATATTGGCTAAAGAAGGAAGTAACGGAGCAGCAGTAGGAGGGGCTGAAGCAGCTGTTTAAATACAGGGTGCAGGTCATATGCTCCAAAATCTGCTTTTTAATGTTGTTCCATGAGGAAAGGAGGCTCACATGAGTCGCTCCTGGATATGAGGACTTCTTCCATCAGTGAGCCTGCTGTGGTTCTATGTGACTTCTCATCCAGCAGCAGAAGGTCCCTGGTATTCCCTAGCACTAAGGTCACCCCTGCATGCAGCAATAGTTACACCCTTGAACTGCCTGCTGTTTCTGCTACAGGGATTGTGTTGCTTCAGATGGGGGCTTGTAACCTCACTATGACCTTTTTATTTTCTCTTGTTGGCTACTCTTTGCACATCTAGGTAACTGATTTTGGACAATCACCCAAACAATTTTTGAAGTAAAGGCTTTTTTGGAAATAGTTTAAAAATATTTTTCTTTAATTACTCCCACACTTATTTCTCTTGAAACCCTTCAGCTGTGATATCCATGTTCCTGGGGAATGTAGTGAACCGAAAGTCCTGTATAAAAGTATTTCTTTCTGTCTTGCAAAAAAATATAAGATTGTGCTGGTTTCCTTCTCCTTCCTGCAAGTCTAGTTCAAACACTTTGTTTGAGTAAATTCTTACTAGTTTACACTTCAGAAAGACCCCAGTACTTAAACAGTTGTGGGTACCAGCAGTCTTATGTTGTAGACTCATGGGGGCTCTCTTTCTACTATGTGCATGAATAATAGTTGGTCCTGGCCATTGATTAATAGTCCAATATTTCCACCGTCAGACCAATTAAAAATAGTTCCATGAGCAGCAAATAATTCTTAGATTGCATATATTTAAAGTAATTGCAAAATTTAAAGCAAAGTAACATGTTTCTGCTAGGGCCTTCCATAGTCCTGCAATACTCCTGCATTATTTGAAGCACAAGAGGGATGTCCTTTTTCTTGCTTGCATCAACTTTTTCTAAGCTCTCCAATTGCCCCACTGTGGTAGTATTTGAGAACTTACCTGCCTGTGTGTCTGCTCAGAGCAGGGTGGAGAGCGAGTAGTCAGTGTATACAGATAAATGGCAGCAGCCAAATTTATAAAAAAGGAGATGTAGGAAAAGAAGATTTAAGGAAGTCTCCCAGGATCACACCAAAAGTCACTAACAAGAATTGAGGACTCAAACCACTGTGTCACTAAGTTATCATCTGAATAAGTTAGCAGCAGCATTGTCTTCCTCCTGGTCTGAATTTTGCTGTCATTCAATTGGCAGTAACACATTGGGACTCTGAAATAAGCCATACTATATTATGTGCCTCTTAGGTAGTTTTTAAAGCACTGTAGCCTCTGTAGAAGAAGTGTGATTCTTTATCACAGTGTTGGCATGACCTAGCAGGGCCAGTGCAGACCTGGATAAGGACAACCTGTTGCAAGAGAATGGTTGCCAGATTTTAGTGAGAATTTCTTAATCCTCTTTCAGTAGAAATGTGTAATGCCCTTATTCAGCATATGTTGTATTGGGTTTGTGTGGCCAGATTTTGGGAGTGGGGGTGCTACAGAGGTGGCTTCTGTAAGAAGCTCTGAGAAGCTTCCTCTGTGTCCAACAGAGCTAATGACAGGTGCCTCCAAGATGCTGCTGGCCAAGGCCAGGAAAATCAGTCACGGTAGTAACATTTCTGCAAAAATATATATAAGAAAAAAAAGAAAATAAGAGTTACTGCCAAGATGTAATTGTGTCCAGAAAAGTGAGGAAAAATTATGCAAGCACCAGGGTTAGTGAATTAAAGAACCACAGAACCAGAGAATCAATTAGGGTGGAAAAGACCTCTGAGATTGAGTCCTGTGACTGAACACTATGCCAGCAAGACCACAGCACTTCAGTGCCACATCTAATCTTTCCTTATACATGTCCAGTCATAGTGACTCCATCACCTCTCTGGGCATCCCATTCCAATATCTAATCACTGTTTCTGGGAAGAAACTCCATCTTAAACATCCTCTGATACAGCTTAAGACTGTGTCTCATCCTGTTGGTAGTTGCCTGGGAGGAGAGGCTGACCTCCATGTTGTTACAACCTCCTTTCTGGAGGTTGTAGAGAGTGATGAGGCCTCCTTGAGCCTCCTTTTCTTCTCCTTCCCACCCCGAACTCCCTCTGCTGATCCTCATAATACAAGTACATCATGAAGTGAAGTGAGAAGAATAGGGAGGAGTGCTCCAGCCACTGCAGCTGGAATTCTCCTGCAGCCCATAGCACAGACCATGGAAGAACTGTACCCTTGAGTCCATGGAGGTCAAAGGGGGTGCAAAGAGATCTGCCTGCAGCCTGTGGAGGAGGTCTGTGTCAGAGCATGCCTAGTTCTACTTGACTGATAGGAGCTTAACACAAATGTTTTATTCACTAGGGTTCATCATCTAGTAGACTTATTATCTTGTGTAGGAAACCAAGGTGAACTAGATTAAGTGTCCAAGTCCAGGTTTATGGCTGAAAATTGCAAGAAAACATGAAAGATAATTTAGAAGTCAAATTTGGCACTTTGGTGCTTGCTGGTATATATGAAAATAGTATTTTTGCAGACCTGTTCTTAAGTCCAGTTTTAATTTGGTTTGTTGATGCCTGGACTCCTGGCTGTAAATACCATTTATCTTAGGGAATTACTAAAGTACTTTGTATCTGGAAGACAAAAAAGATGAGACCCCAACATATGATCATCTGGATGCAATTATGAACTTCCAGAATGCCTTCTTAGATGTGGATTTATTCTGCTTAGAGTAGAGATACAAACCAGCCACATCCTCCGGAATACAAAGACAGAGTTACAAGTCATTCCATCTTCAGCTGTACTTCATTTAGAGGAGCAGAGGAAATAGACCCTTATAATACCGGCTAACATTAGTTTTCTGAATAATGACTACCAGCTAGCTAGGGTTAACACAGAGACTGCAATGCAAGAGCCAGTCTTCAAATCACGTAAATGTCCTCTGGTAATTTTTTAGTATTTGAGATGCTTTGTCCTTTATTCATTGTCTTTCACTCTGCACCTCAAAATGCATCACTTTTGAGCTGTATTTTATCTCAAGAGGCAGGAGTACCAATACTGGCCTGAAATATTGAAGGAAAATTCCATTCTCCTCATCATACCCCAGTCATTCAGTAAACATCCTGGCTAAATGCTTTGCTGAGATCACAAAGCCAGACTAG
Source organism: Thryothorus ludovicianus (assembly GCA_013397245.1). NCBI lineage: Eukaryota > Metazoa > Chordata > Aves > Passeriformes > Certhiidae > Thryothorus > Thryothorus ludovicianus. Next base: position 153,008 of record VZTB01015551.1, on the reverse strand, counting down.
TTACATATAGTTGGGTTTAAGATGGCTAATGGTAATTTTCTTACAGTTCAGTTAAAGTCTGTAGCTAACACATGCCTTTATGGTGTTGTCATTTAATTATGAGCAATGTATGTTCCACTTCTAAAAGTAAACAGAATCATGCTTGATGATTTCCTGTTCACTGTAGGTTGTGAAATGCCAGCATGCCAGAAACAAGCAAATGTTGAGACAACATATAACACAACATTTGATGTAACAAAGCTGCAAGAAACATGCATTTCTGCCTCTTCCTCTTTAATATTCCAGATACAGAAATTAAAATAACACCTCATCATAGATTGTGTTGAATGAGAAGAGAATTGTCTGGCTTTACATTGCCTCTGCTGAGTGGGACTACTCCATGGGTTTTGTCCACAATAGAGAGGAATATCTCTCAGATGCAACTAAACAAAGAGGAAAGGAGATTTGCCATTTGTGGCATTAAAACCATGTATCTTTAGGCTCCTTAGATAAACAACAAATGCCAAGATTCAGTTCTGTATACACATATTACCAAGCATCTAACAAAATTATGCCGGTTTTTGAACAAAGGAGAAGAAAAAATAAGCAAGATGTAGCATCTACACCAGGGAGAAGCCAAAGATGTGTAGAATGAATAATTTCTCCTCATGCCATCAGCAGGATTTGTGTGTATTTTCTTTAGAGGTTTCATACCATTCCTGAACTTTGGCACAGCAGAAACTACAGGAGAGTAAGTGTACAAAACCTCAGAGATGGCCTCAAAACAGTCTTTAAAGAACTTTGGTGTTCATTTTCAGTGGCACATTTTGAAATTATTATGCAAACACTTTCTCTTTGCAACTTGCAAATCCCAACACGTAAAGGCTTGTTCACACAAAGGTAGTATTTTCACAATTGCAAGAACACAATTAATGTATTTTATATGTTTTCTGTCTCAGTATCTTGCATAGATTCAGCTATTGGGTTGTGAAAATTACCTAGCTAGTGGTGGAATTCCTAAGGGTAAAGACAGAAGTAAGCAACTGCAGTGTATGACACAAAGCTACTTACATCTGTGTCCACACGGGGACAGTACAGTTCCACCGGAGAGACAGCCTAAGAAACTACTTAATCCTAGAAAAATTGAAACATCTTCCCAGACTTGTCCCTCCAAACCTCACTGTAAATTGTACCTAGACCTAGATCTTTCTGAACATTCTCTCAAACACCAAATCAACTCACGGAGCAGAAAACCTCTGACAGTTTTGGTAGTATTTTATGTTTTTGACAGGGTATTTTGTTTATCTGGATTACTGAGTGGTGCAACAAGATCTCATGCTGGAGAAAAGTGTAGTAGTAGTGTTAGGTGAGTATATCCTACCATGTCTTGCTTCCTCCTTTAAGAAATGTACTTTTTATTCATCTGGGAGTTGTGCTTGTGCATGTTGGGAGGATTTAAATTCACAAGTTAAAAACAGTGCCATGTTGAGAGCTTTGTGAGACAAATTAGAAACTTGTCTACCTCTTGCTTTCATTTGTTTAGCAGTTTCTTTTACACTGAGCACATTATCCACCCCCCAAATCTTTATGCCCCCCAGCAGGGAGTTTTCAGTCAGGAAAAAAAAATCCATGAAAAAGCTTTTTGTTAAACTTTTAAGGACCTCTGTTGTTGTGAATAGCATATAGTGTTCTACAGAAAGGCATTCTGAATTGGACTGTAAGACTAGACCTATGTTAAATAAAAAGAAGTGTTTGCTCCTATTCAAGCAAATATAAGAGGCTCATGCTTTCCGTGATTGTTTTGGAAGATAACATGTCTTTGTTCTCTTCCCTTTAAGTGGATAGTCTTGCTTATGAATCAGTATTGGCCATTAGTGCAATAGGTATCAGGGTTAAACTTCTGCAAAAAGTGGAAGAGCAGCACTGTAAAATTGTTAAGTGGTTTCTGTTTTCCAGGGCTGTTAATAAGTATTGAATTGAGTTACTTCTTTCCTACCGTTTGCTTTGAGAACACCAATCCAAATAAACCCCAGAAGCTCTGCTCTCTCTTTTTTTTTCTTTTATTTTTTTTTTCCTTAAGGTTTAGCTGTAGCGTCTTGGGAGTCAGAGCAGGATGCTATCAATGTGAGAGCTTCAAGGAGCTTTTAAGAGCACCTCTATACTTGAAGAACCCTGTCAAATTTTGTCCATATGCCCTATTTCAAAACAGAAAACCGTAGTAGAAACAAAGTATTTCAGTCCTCAGGACATTGTAGGTGAACCTTGTGCAGAATCAGAAGCGACTAATCTACCACAGATACCATGTGTCAGCTCCCTCTGGAACAAACGAAAAACACTGTAATATCTTAGCCACACCACGCTGCTGATCCTTGTCACGATCCTTTCCAAAGTGACCCAGGAGAAGCTTCTCCTTGACCCACATCTGCTGTCAATACAGCCCTGAGAAAAACTACTCCAGCTGATGCCCAAAAGGATTTTTCACACTGCCTTTGAGTGAGGCTGCAGGGCAGCTAGAGACAGACTGTCCTCTCTGCTGCCCCTGGAGAGAGGGGAAAGGAGAGAGGAGAAAGGAGAGAGGCCTTGTTATAAGCTACAGACGCAATTTCCTTTCTCACTACTGCTGACCTGGAAGTGAACCTTGGAAAGATGAATATAGATCTTGGGCCTTACCAAAGAACTGAGAGATTTCCGAGCGTAAATAAAGTAAAGTAAAAAGTGATGGGACATCCTCTCCAGCTTATTGTGGAGTATGTCAGCCACTTAACTGGGTACCTTCACCTCACTAAATCTCTGTGGACTGTTCTTTGACTGTGCCCAGTGTCCTGGTTTAGGGCAAATTTGGGAGAGGGAAAAAAAACAAACCTCTGGATGGAGTCCTTTTAGAAAAACGAATCTGAACAACCCCTCCCCTTAGCTGAATCAAGACAGGAAAAAATTTCCTTGGAGGAAAGCGGAAAAAGTTGTTTATTTAACAGTCAAAGCACTCTCCAGCACAACCAACAAAGGAACAACACTGAACAACAAAAACCTCAGTGTGCCCCGCAGAGATGCCAAATTCAGAAAGTCTCTCCCGTGGCTGTAGCTCGGCTCAGTTGCTGTCGGTCCCTCAGGGCTGGGAAAGGCCGGGCCCAGGCCAGGCCCGGTGGGACACAGGTGGGAGCTCCTGGGGCCCTTTTGGGAGTTTAGTCCAGAGCAGGTTCAAACAGTTCCAAGAAAAAGGGAAAAAACCACAGTCTGGAGAACTTCTCTGCCTCAGCCAGCCAAAAACTAACAAAAAGCAAAGGAGAGCTCTCTTCTGCTGTCCACACACTGCCAACAACACAGCCGTGAGAGGGAAAGCTGAAAACTCTTATCTTTATGTTTAGAAAACAACCACCTCAGACATTCCACTGCATCTCCTTCACTCCCAGATCCACTTTTTAAAGGTATAATGCTTATTTCTGAGCTAAACAGATGAATGGGGATAGAATTTAGCATCAACCCAGGACACCCAGACAGATGAATCTGCCCTCCAATATAATCTTCAAACAAACAGGTGCTGGAAGCCACCATGCTGCTAGAGGGCTACAGCCTTGTTGCCTTTCCTGAAAGGTGGTGGAACGAGTCCCATGATGAGTGTGGGTATCCATAGCTACAGGCTGTTCAGAAGGAGCAAGCAAAGCCCTCCGGGGGTTGCCCCCTACATAACAATTGAGTGTGAAGGGCTCTGAAGAACAGCCACAAACAGGTCAAAACTCCATGGGTGAGAATCAGAGACTGAGGTACCAAAGGGAGCCCTGTGGNGGGTTGCCCCCTACATAACAATTGAGTGTGAAGGGCTCTGAAGAACAGCCACAAACAGGTCAAAACTCCATGGGTGAGAATCAGACTGAGGTGCCAAAGGGAGCCCTGTGGATGGTGTCTGTTGGAGGCTGCCTGATCAGGGGGAGCCTGCTGACAACCCCTTCTTGCTCCACCAAACTCACCAGCTCTCATCCTGCTGGGGCACTTCAGCCCCCAACACTGCTGGAGCAGAAGCACAGTGAGCTGTAGGCAATCCAGGGGACTGCTGGAATGCAGAGGATAACTTCCTAAGCCAGGTAATGGACAGCCCTGACAGAGGGGATCTGTCACTGCACCTGATGGTCACCAGTGCAAGTGAGCTCATGATGATGTCAAGGATGGAGGCAGCTGGGGCTGCAGTGAACATAACTGGTAGAGTCTGCAGTCCCGAGGAATATGGGACAGGTGAAGAACACAGGACCCTGAATTTTAGGAAAACAAAATACAGCTGCCCAAGGAATTAGTCAGTAGAATGTCCTGGGAAACTCCCTCAGGGACATGGGAGCAGTAGCAGATGTTTATGGACACTGAGAGCACAAAACTCTTCATCTGTAAGAAACCAGATAAGGAAGGGAAAAGACTGGTATGGATGAGTTAAGACATGCTGAGCAAACTAAGGGTCAAGAATGCACAGATGATGGAAATAGGAACAAGAATCCTGGAGAGAATATAGGAATACTGTCTGGTTGTGTAGGAATGGGGTGAGGAAAAGCAAGATGCTCTTGGAGCTGAATTTGACAAGAGACATAAAGAAAAACAGGAAAGATTTCTACAGCCAGAAAAGGAAGATCAAAGAAGGAGTACTGTCACCCTGTTAAACAAGGCTGGCAAACTGATAACAAAAGATGCAGAGAAGGCTGAAGTATTGAACAGTTTTTACCTTAAGTGTTCAACGTCAATCTCTATTCCAAAATCTCTCAAGTCTGTGGACTGCAAGACAGTGATTGGGGGAATAATGATCAGGTTCATGACCACTTGAAGACCCTGAAAATACATAAGCCTAAGGAGTCTGAAGAAATACATCCCAGACTCCTGAGGAATTTGTCTGATGTAGTTGTCGAGTTACTCTCTATGATATTTGAAAAGTCATGGGAGTCAGGGGAAGCCTCCACTAACTGGAAAAAGGGAAATATTGCATCTCTTTTTAAAAAGAGTAGGCAGGAGGACCTGAGAACTAGTCAGCCTGGCTATAGAACATATGCTCCTAGAAGATGTCCTAAGGAACATGGAGAATAAGGAGGTAATTCAATACACCCAACACCACTTTGCCAACAGGAATTCCTGTCTGACCTATCCAGTGACCGTCTAAGATGAAGTGACTCCATCACTGGATGAGGAAAGTCCAGATGTCATGTATCTGGACTACTGTAAGATCCTTGACCCTATCCTCCATGACAATCTTCTTTTCAAATTGGAAAGGGATGGATTCAATGGTTGGACAGTCCCTTCCAGTTGGGTGGTGGTTAATGGCTCAGAGTCCCAATGGATGCTCGTGACAAGTGGTGCCCTCAGAGGTCTGTATGGAGACCAATGTTTTTTTCATTATATTATATGTTATTTTCATAATATTTTCATCAAAGACATAGTCAAAGGGATTGAGTGCACCCTCAGCAAGTCTGGAGAGGACCACAAGCTGGGAGGTGCTGTTGACACACTTGAAGGATGGGATGCCATCCAAAGGAACCTGGACGAACTGGAGAAATGGGCCCATGGTAGCTCCATGAAATTCAAGGCAAATGCAAGGTGCTGTATCTGGATCAGGGCAACTCCTGCNGGTTAATGGCTCAGAGTCCCAATGGATGCTCGTGACAAGTGGTGCCCTCAGAGGTCTGTATGGAGACCAATGTTTTTTTCATTATATTATATGTTATTTTCATAATATTTTCATCAAAGACATAGTCAAAGGGATTGAGTGCACCCTCAGCAAGTCTGGAGAGGACCACAAGCTGGGAGGTGCTGTTGACACACTTGAAGGATGGGATGCCATCCAAAGGAACCTGGACGAACTGGAGAAATGGGCCCATGGTAGCTCCATGAAATTCAAGGCAAATGCAAGGTGCTGTATCTGGATCAGGGCAACTCCTGCTATCAACACAGGCTGGGGATGGACAGATAGAGAGCAGCCGTGCCCAGAAGGACTTGGGGGTGCAGGACATGACCTTGCCGTGGCACTCACAGCCCAGAGAGCCAAGCATATCCTGGGCTACATCCAGAGCCCCTTGGGCAGCAGGGGAGGGAGGGGATTTTGCCCATTTGCTGTGCCTTCATGAGACCCCACCTGGAGCACTGCATCCAGCTCTGGGATTCCCAGAACCAGAAAGATGTGACTCTATCAGAGAAGGGCCACAAAAATGATTAGATGGCTAGAACACCTCTCCCATGATGAAAGGCTGAGAGAATTGGGATTGCTTAGCCTGGAGAAGAGAAAGTTCCATGGAGAACTTTCTATTACCCAAAGGGATTTTACAAGAAAACCAGAGAGGGACTTTTTACAAGGCCATGTAGTGATGGGACAAGGGCAAATGGCTTTAAATGGAAAGAGGTTAGATTCAGTCTACACAAAAGGAAAATTTTTAGCAATGTGGGTGGTAAAACATTGGAACAAATTTCCCAGAGAAGTTGTGATGTCTTGTTGGCAAAAACATTTCAGGCTTGGCTGGATAGGATTTTGAGCAACCTAACATAGTTGAAGATGTCCCTAATTGTTGTAGGTTTGGCCTAGATAAACTTTAAAAATTCCTTCCAAGCCAAATAATTCCATGATTGTGTTCCTATTGTATGATCTTGTCACATTCAGCATTTGGAATACATAAGACTGGGAAACAATTTTGAGTTTTGCACGTCTTAAGATGCTTTCAATATTTTCCCCTCTACTGTGTAAGCAGGGATTTGTCAGCTGTCCTGAGTGAAATGTGGCCTCTATAATTAGTGCAGTCCATGCAAATACCCAGATTTACTGGAGAACTAAGTAGACATCTGATACATATTGCTCTGATAGGCATCAGGTGCGTTAGCTATGCTGGCGACTTGGGCATTGTGGGTGGGACCTGGGAGAGCAGACCTGAAGTTCTTTTCATGGTTAGTGTCTTAGTGAACCTCACCCTAACAAACAGCCCAGAGTTTAGTGTTTTCATGGGAACAGGAATGCACACTTGACCCTTCAATGCCCATGTATACTCTCTGGAGCAAGTGAACACTCTTAGTACACTATTTTTTTGCATAAGTGGATTATGATCAGTAAAGCTAATTATACAAGTACCTAATCACAGTCACATGCCTTTGAGATTTTTAAGTGCTTGTTGAAGTGTTTTCCTGTAGACTGCAGAAACAGATTTGTTTCAGATGTGCTGCACCAGATCTGTGTATAAAAAGTGCTATTTCTGTGTGTGAAATACTGATCCTCTCTCACATGGATGGGACAGGGACTTGTGTTTAATAGGAGTGTTTTTTTGCACAGTTTCATTTCAAGCCAAACAGGGTTTCATATGGTGGACAGCTAGCCCAGGCTATTTTATATTCCCATAAAGCAATAGTGTGATGGACTGTTTTCTACTACCTAACTTTGAGATTGATTGCCTTAAAAGGAGTCCTGATTTAAGAGATTGTAAGAAAAAACATGCTACATTTTAAGTAGATCAAAACTTTGTGATTGGAGAGGTTTGTGCTATTCTTAAATAAATTTGAGAAATATCTTAATATCTTTTATTAAGCCCACAGTTACAAATTTATGTTGCGGCTGGTTAATGAGTCCTACATGATGAAGGATATTAATAATAGAACAAACTTATTTAATTAACTGATTTTTTTTGTAGGAAGCATGAACAGAAGCACAATGAAAATTGCTCATTTTCAATAAATTACGACCTAGCAAGACCAAAGGACCTTTATAGCATTAACAGATGCAGTCTGCAAAATACATAAGTAATTAAAAAGCGTACTTTTTATACATTTGATTACTATATATTAGTAGAATCTGGCCTATTTGTATGCTAATTAACAATTTCATAGGGAACAAGCCTATAATGGCATTTCTACCCTGACTTCCCCAGATATTCAGAGTAGAAAGAAGTTTAATGTTCTTTTCCCTCCTTTAAGATAAACAGTTTTGTTTCAGTCAATGAAGTCAAATCTCAGGTTTTATTCCAAAACAAATACAACTATGGGAAGACAAACTCCCATTGAATTTGCAGGGAGCCGGAAGCATATCTGAAATATGTGTTTTTAAACCATATGTATAGGTTGTAAACCCTACATTGCTTTTTCAGGAAGAGTTTTGATTGTCACTGATCAGGACATTATATGAAGAGCAAAGCAAAGAAACAAGACTAATGTGAATAGTCACTGCTTTTCTACTAGAGAAGATATTATTCTCGAATGTAAATGTAATTTGATATGCTAGGTACTTCAATCATACAATAGTTAGCATGAAGGTCTTTTTGGAACTTTTTTTTATGGGCCAGATTTATCATACATACTGTAATCAGCTAAACCAGTCCTCTGAAAAGTGGAAGAAGTGACAGGAAAGAGAAATCAGTCTAGATCATCATGCTGCACGTTATGGTGAAATCGTAGTCTCAGAGGTGCTACAGGGCTCCATGGTGAGAGCATGCTGGGGCAGCAGACCCTGCTCCCTTCTGCCAGGAAGCCTTTCCTTTTCCTGCCAGTGGCAGCCATGGCATTTTCTTGCTCAGAATCCAGCTCAATACAGACATACATCCAGTATGTGTTACATACTGATCTCTACCAGATATATTTAGGCACATCATAATTAACATGCTGTAACCATGATATTTTAAGATGAGAGAATAATAAGGGGAAGCTCAAAGGACTGTGAAGTTGACTCTGTTGCCAGAAAGCATCTTACTACCAAAGTGATAACTGTGATTACTATGTCCAAAATGATACTTCAGGCTCAGGACACCAGTCATGCTTTTGGATTTTTGACCTACCCTAACTGCATCTTCACTGCATCTGTTGTGCTTCAGAACAGAGGGGAAGAACAGCAGCTGGGGGTGGGTCTTGCACTTAGACCAAACTGTTGTATGCAGCTGGAAGTTTTTGCTTTTTCCTTAGCCTCTGATATTAGGAGATGGAACAGTAAGTCATGCATCCCCAGAATTGTAAATATTTGATTTCTGCTGTTGGATGAATTAATAACATGACCATGGTGAGCTCCAGTCACTGAAGAACAACGTATATTTCCAATTATGTTGTCCAACCAGCAACTTTTTTGAGAAACCATCCCTTTGGGTTTTCTTCTTCTAAGTGGCCTTCCTGCATGTGCTGCATCTCCACTGTCAGCCACAGTCATGGCAGAGCCATTGGCGTCTTCCTCTGAACTACAACCAGATCCTTCCAGTGTCACATGGAAGAGCTTTGGAGGGGCACAGAAAAGGGACAAAAATACTTGTCTGCAGTAAGTGAATAAAGACAGAAAAGTTAGCACCCCTGCAGCACTACAGAGCATTAAGTACATTCAAATATCCAGGGGCAATGTAAACCTGGACAGTAAATGCACCAGCCATTGAAACACTTTTGATAGAAGCCATCAAAACCAAACATCTACTTCTCTCCTGTAGCACATTTTATTGCTCCCAGCTGTGCACAATGGTTAGCTAAGAAGAGGCAGATAACCATGCACCTGCTGAAATTGCGACCCAAAATTTAATTTGGAAGACCTTTTTATTCACACTCTTGGAAGCCTGATTCTCTGGAAAAGTGTGAACCTGGAATATGGAGACTATTCATGTTCTGTTGTCTTAGAAAATAAAAGATTGTGAGAAGATAAACAGCAAATTAGCTTATTTATTTACTTCGGACCTATGAAAATTATGCTGATATCTCCCACAGCCATTTAATGGCATTTAGGCCATTTTATGACATTTAGCTGTTACCTGCATTTGGATGAAGTTTTATTCTTTCACACACTGCTCAGACACTCTCATATTTACAAATACAGGGAGACTAGGAGCTCTTTCTTGGTTCTTTGTGGTCCCATTTCTTGTTTTCTTATTGTAGTTGTGCTTTTGAAAGGTGCGTGGAAGTATGTTTATTTTGTTTTGCACACCAAAGCTTACTGTGCTATAGATGGCAACACATCTACTTTTCCAGGCGCTGATGTGCTACTTTGCTGACAATTGTCCTAACAGCATGAATTTTAACTCCTTGAGCTGAAATGCTAACTATTGTATGTCTGTCTCAATCTGTCTTTTTGGCCAAGGTTTAGCATGGGAAAGTTTTTGAAATGAAATAATAAGGTATTTGAAATAATGGATCAGAGGAAAAATCTATCCTTGACACTATGGCTATTTAAAAAACCCTGAAACAGTTTAAGGTTCCCATGATTCAGAAAAGAAACTTTTTTATGTGGTAGGAAACGGGTTAGGATTTTTTTAAATGTAGGATTTGTGTTTTCACTATTTTCAGGACAATATGTCTTACCCAGGTCAAGCTTATTATATTCTCTTTTTACTAAAATCCTGTGTCCAAAATGGGGTAGAGCAAAACCCCTAGGCCTTGTTTTAATGAGCACCTAAACCTGAGGGTAAGAGGAGTACTGTGAATAAAATCCAATATCAAACAGCATCAAACAATATCAAATCCAGAACTGCAAGGCATGATCTTGGTGTATGTAAGTGTTGGAACACTTGACAGCAGTTTCCATTGTATGAAGACTACACTTTGAAAGCATTTTTTTAAAGAAAAAAAGCTATCCAAAAGTAAAGCCTTATTCCTGGTGGGAAATTACCATTATATTTCAAGCCCTTTATCCATTCTTCCCTTCCACCTCTAAAGGGAGTATAAAGAAATATGTTAGCAGAAAGAAAAGGAGAGATTTAAAGTAACTTGCTGAAGGCCATGCAATAATAAGTGGCAAACTGGAATGAAATTCATAATACTGTAACTACATGTCAATGATTTGTGTGGGAGACTGTGCTGTGCCACTTCTCACTGAAATCTACTGTAATGCCTTGTCCTGTTTGATAAGTAGTTTTGGAATTCTCAGAATGGTTTCCCTAAGCAGATGCAGTATTCATGAGGCACCATTTGCTGTACATCTCTAAAGTATAAATCTTAGGGCAGACAGTTGTTCAAATATTACTTTTGGTTGTCTGGAAGTGTTTTTTTTAATTTTTGCTTGTGTAGAAAGCTGGACAAAACTTTTATTGAAAGGGATTTTCATCTTCTACTAATAAGACAAAATGGAATAAGAGAGTCTGATGTCATCTGGAGAAGTTAATTTACATAAACCACTTCTCCCTTGCCAACAAGTATAAATAGATAGCACCTTGTTGTTCTATCTACTCAGTTTCCAGCATCTAAGAAATTTCAGGATCTAGCATCTGAGAATTCTATCTCTGGTGCCTCTCCTTTTCAATTATTTTTGTTATAGATATTTTAGCAGGAACTTTGTTCTCATTTTATTAACAATTGCATATTAAATAGGAGATTGTAGCACGCATTCAGTTCTTATTCAAAATAACAGAATTTTATACTGGGAATTATTATTCGTGTCAAATAAAATGGATATAAAGTTTGTATATTGTTGAGACAAAAGATAAATTACACAGGATATAAATGCAAAGTCCTGGTGGCTTTGTAGTAAAGAGAAACATCCCAATTAACACCACATATAAACTTTGCTCTTCAAATTGTGGATTTTGATAGGGTTGGTGAATCAACACAAGTTTTTAAATGAGAGAAACTCGAGAGAAAAGGTTTGAAATCTGATAGTAAGCCAGGTTATTTTTACATAACCTCCCTAGAGCAATTAAGCTGTATTTTAAAGTTTACCGCTTGTAGAAACTACATCTCACATACTTTCCTGGTCTTCTGTTTGTTTTGACATATCTTTCAAAATAGGTGTAGGAAAATAGACAAGCTGGGGCAATGTAGGCTGTATCTGTTCACTGCTTCCCCTTGCAGAGTTTGAATAACTCCTTGCAAGATTTGACCTGTTGTGATGTCTCAGTGATGTGTCTTCACAGTTTCATTTCATGTAGTAGAACTTCACTCAGATCAGAGGCAGCTTTGAGTAGTGGGAGGTTGTTTCTGGGAGATGTGTTATGGCAGAAAACTCATGTAACATCACAACTGGGAAGGGCCTCTTCTCTTCCTGGGATGGGATCTTCTTGTCTGACTAGTGCCTGGCCAAAGGTCCTCATAGGGCACACTGTTCCAACAGCTTGTAAGCTATATACAAGACTTGCACATAAGTACATTTTTAAGAGCAATTTTTGAGATAAAAATAGTGAGAACAGTCTCAGGTTAGTTTGGCAGGATGTGGTTAGGTGTGAGCTTGAACACCCTCTGTTTCACCTGGATTGTAGCATCTGTTCTGCTATATGATACTAACATTTCTGTGCATGCAGTGTAGGAGTGGCCCAAGTTACCTTCTCTTGGAAGCATTCTCTCAGTGCAGTTTGGACCATGCACTCCTCTGTGCTTGGGTGCAGTCCCCATCTGGGACACTGCATGATGCTCCGGGGGATGCATGTACAAACCTGTGTTGGATACCCTTTCTATGTCCAAAATGGAATTACAAAGGTCATTCTCTTTTTCAACTGTTTTCTGCTGCTTGGATCCAGACACCTGGAGACTGGCAGTCCCATGCAGCAAATGGCTGCCAGTGGCACATTTTGTCCCTACCTGCCTGGCAGCAGCATGAGAAAATGCCTGAAACCAGCGGATATTTGGTAGTGCCTGCATGCAGGTTTACAGCCAATGTGCAGCACGATGCACATAGCTGCTCTGATGTGCATTTGATGTCTCTGCATCCAGGAATGTTTGATTTCTCAGCTCATGAAGCTTCTTCCTCTTGGGTTTTTGTCATAGGTTGCAGCATAAAATATAATCAGGGGTGTGTTATTCTATTACCATTCATTAGAACTCGGATGGGAGGGGGGAAGAATGTGATGTAATCTGTCAATAGGCCAGCTGATAAGAAACCATCAAGAGCAGTTTCCTTATCTCTTCCATGACCCATCCTCCCTCCAGGGATGGGTCTTCTGCTCATGGGCCATTGATTCCACTGATAAACTTCCATCATCCCATTGGGAAATGCTCCAGCCAGGGAGGGGAACCGAGCCCCTCTACCTGGATAAAAACACAAGACTTGGAACACCAAGTCAGCCTTTTCCACTGGACTCCCAGAGGAAGAACAGGCCCATCCATCACCACTGGACCTTCAGCAGGGGCTGCACCTTTCTCCAGGATCACTGCTTCAACAGAGCCACATCTGCCACTCCAGGAGTACTGCAGCCACCAATCCAACTGGACTGCTACCAACACCCTGACAAACAGAGTGTCAGGTTATATTCTGACTCTGTCAGTGATTATCTTTTTCCTTGTTACATGTATTTGGTTTCCTTTTCCTAATAAATTGTATTTCTGACTTAGAGTCTCTCACTAGTTTTGCTTTTCAAGCCAGAATAGTTTTACAATGTGGCAGCTCTGTAGGTGATGTGCTGGGTAGCAGAGAGGGGTGCCCATATCTAGACCTACTCATGCAGAACAAATGTATCTGAGAGCCTCATCAAAATTAGATTGAAAAACGTTATGAAATTAGCAGATGGGTCTGTCGCCAGCCCAGGAGATTTTTGCAGTTGTGTTTCCCCAGCTGTCTTCCCCAACTTATTTTAGAGTGTAGCTCACTGTTTGCAACTGGGAGCTTGGGTGCCACAGCTATCCCACCACATTTGCAAAGTTTCTTACTCAACTCGGTTGTTAAATTGGTCTGGATTAACTTTTTTTACCTCTTTCCTTTTTTAGGAAAGGGATGTGTGTGTATGTGATGTTTCTTGTTTTCTTTTTTTCTTTAAATTTAACCTAGGTAGTTTTACTGGATATACTTAGACTATACATCTCAAATTGGTTGCATAAATCCATCTTGGGAGTTGGGGACCTGTGGGCAGAAGAAACTGGTTTAGTTGCCAGAGACAGTGACATTGAAAGAGCCATCTTTTGTTGTTGATTAATTAAAATAGATACCTACACTTTAACCCTTTGAAGTGTCTACCTGCAGCAGCTGAACCCAGATTGCATTTCTCTATATCTTCTTTAAAAGAAAAAATAAGCATTAAAATTTACAGAAGGCATACAAAAAAAATGCATAGATGTAATAACATGATAACCATTCCGTGTGCACTTTTACCTGTTCTTCATATTAAATGAACACTTATCTAGAGATTTTCATCTCTAAAGTGCTGCTTAGATGTGTGCTTCTTTCAAGTTGACGAGTCAATTTTACAGGTGGGAAAACTGAGACACAAGAGAGATTTAATAATTTGCCTGAATAAAATAATGCTATGAAATTTTTCTGAATCAAGCAGTAGGGCATACCCTTGTCCCTTGGAGGAGAACCACATTCTTGTGCCAGGACCCTCTTCAGCCACAGATGGAAAACGTGTACTGTGTTTACCTGCAGCACCCTGGGGAGGTACGGGTGGCACCAGCACTGAGGAAAAACTGTGCTGTTCAGAAAGGGGACACTGGAGTTTGTGCCAGTGGGTTTGTGCTGCCCCACTGTGCTGTGCTACAGTGCAGTGCTCATGTCCTCACGCAGGATATGGCCAGGCCTTGGCTGTCCTCCAAGTGCATTCTGAAGCCAGTTGTGCTAGTCTGTGCAGGCAAGCGTGCCCACAAAAACCTTTGTGTTTGTTGCTAAGTCTGCTTTTGAGCCATTTGTGATATTTTCTGTCCTGTGATTGAAAGCATGATTGTAGCACGTACAGTTGCACATGAGAGAGCTTTAATTTAGCAAACTTGGATATTAATAGCTACAAAATTGTACTGTAGGCTATAGATATCCTCCAGGCAACCTGGCAGGTTACACAATAAGTAGGTGTATGTCTTTGCTGCTAACTCCACTCATGATACCTTGAGTACAGCTACAGGTGCTGCAGATAGATCTCCAGTGTGTGAAAAAATATTGCCTTAGTCTATGCAGGGGTTTTGAGCTGTAGTAGTTATGCTTAGGTTATCCTAACTTCTGAAGTATGGTACATTTGTTCTGTATAGAGATTTATACAGCAGTAGGGAGCGTAGGATCTTGAGCATCTTCTGGTTGTGTCTACTGTAATCACCTCCCCAAGGGTAAATTGTGCCATGGAGAGTTCCTTAAACATGCGTTGTGCTGGGCTGAGACTGAAAAAGGAAACACGTGCCTCTCCTTAAAGCAGAGATAACAATGTTGTGATGGTTAAACACCTGGAAAGCTCATGCCATTGCTTTGCACTAACTCCAGTGAAGGTTTGTCCTTGTCCTGTGCTTAGCATTTGTGCTGGAAAAGCTGTGTGTCCTTGAGAAAAAAAACCTGCCAGAAAAAAACCTGTCAGTTATGGGCTTTTAGATATTATCTAGGCCTCTTGAGAGATAAGATTTTGACTCTGATAGACTATTCCCCTTTTTTATGGAAAGGAGTGGAGGACAGCCTTGCTATGCTAATGACAGCCAGGGATACCAAGGGGATAATGATATAGAAAAATTTTTGTCATTAGCATTTTCTTTCATGACCTGAGCATGTGACATTGCAACTTTGGAAAGGGACCTTAAGATACATACAAACAGTGTCTGTAATTTGCCAGGATGGAAAAGGATGATATCTTTTGCAGGCAAGTAGTCATTACTTGCAACAGGTAAAAAGAGGGATCATGGTATTACAAGAAGTACAAAACCACTCTAAACGATAAACTGCATCAACCTTTGTGGGATGTGTTCTTTTAGTAAAGGAAGACTTGTCCCTTAGTTTAAAAAATCTGTAGTCCTTTTCTGTATTTGAAAAGTTTGAACTAAAATTTGCTTCTCCCACTCCTCTGT
Organism: Thryothorus ludovicianus; assembly: GCA_013397245.1. Classification (NCBI taxonomy): domain Eukaryota; kingdom Metazoa; phylum Chordata; class Aves; order Passeriformes; family Certhiidae; genus Thryothorus; species Thryothorus ludovicianus. The sequence goes on along the minus strand of VZTB01015551.1, from coordinate 137,390 downwards.
TTTTGCCTTTTGTAAATTAAATGTCCTAGTCAAATAGTGAAAAACAATGGTCCAGATATCCCAAATAATCTCTTTTTATTTTTTATATAGGAGGTATTTTTCCCCCCACCTTTTAGAATTATTACTTATGGTACTGCTGCTTCAACTTTCTAGTATGGGGAAAGGAAGAAATACAAGTATAAAATTTGAAGTTACAGGTGTAAAGGACCATGCCTAGGGAATAATTTACAGGTCTGTATGAACATGTGTCCTTTTTCAAGTGAAATGAATTGATAAAACAATAATAATTTCAGAGTAAAACCAAAATGCTTAAGGCATTTCTGTAGCAAACTGGCAGAATTTAGTCATGTAGTAAGGTGCTTGGCATAGGATCCTTTTTGGTAAATGGGGACACATTCCAGAGATCAGATAGAGCGTCAGCAGAAATGTGATTATACCCATGTTCTCTATGCCACGAGCAGGCTTTCCCTTCTAAAAAGGATCAATTTACACTATCTGATGTGTTTTCTAGATATCCAAAGTAAATGGGAGGGGATGCTTTTGAGTGATGATCTCTAGTCTGTGCTGTGCTTCTGAGTAACTGGGACTGGGCAGGAGGATGGGAGCTGAGGCAGAGCAATGGTCATAGCCATGAGGATCTTACTGAGAATGTAATCCAGATTTCTGTTTAGGGCATATGAATATGAAAATGGGACACAAGAAATGAAGCAAACTGTTTTCAGGGTATATGAAACACTGCAGCAGAAGGATCTTATTGGTATGGAGTAACTCTACTGGTAAAATTTATGGCCAGGAGTTTAGAGCTCTAGGAAGTTAATCAAAATGAGAACCAAAGACAACTTATGGGATAACTAAGTACATACATACATATATGTAGATATAAAATTGTCTTCTTTTCTTTAGCATTTACTGAGTCTGTTGCTTTTGTAATGTGCTTTCATGTGCCATCTTCATCTAATGCCATCTGTTTTCTGTTTCTGTGTGTGAAGTTGTTTTTTTAATCACTTCAAGCAGTCATACATATGCAGAATAATAGAGCAAAATAAAATTTATGCCTTTTACTATTGGTAAAATTGTGTCCTGTCAGTATTTTATTTGCTCAATAAAATGTAGTCCTTCTATTATAGTGAAGAGGGTTGAGGGGGAGGATGCTTCATTAAAATTTGGAATCCTAGTAAAGGCTACCACTTAAGAGAATCCTGTGTCTCCTTTTATGCTGCATCAGTAACTGTTTCTAGGTAAGTGAACAGAGGCCCATGGGTTGGAATAAACTGAACATTTAAAATATGTTGGTTATTGTTGGGGAAAAACCAAAAGGAGATGAGATTTTTCTTTTGTCAACTGTAAGCCATGGAAGCCCCAGAACTCACTCTTTCATACAGTCCCACATTGTCATGAAAAATGTCAGGAGTGGGCACTTACACTGCTTTGAGGATAAATGACATTACCCAAAGTATTGTCTGTAATGTTTGCTGAAAATTAATTGAATTTTCTCTCTCTGCTTGTCTTCTTAACCTTATTTGATTCTTTTTCCCCTTTTATTGTGGAATAGGGACCAAAAGTGGAAGTAAGATAACATTAAATCATTTAGTCAGCTTTGATGTTCTGCATTTGGATATATGCAAATCTTGTCAAGCTTTAAAAAGTCTTCATAGATGTTTAAACATTCCTTTTTTTACTCATTTTTTTCCTTAATTGCCTGACAGAGTGAAATATTTTGTTTGTGTCCTAACAGTCCAACTTTGGATGTTGTTTCGTTATGTATAAAGTACGCACATCCTAAATTAATAAATTAATATTATTTTTTTCATGGGGAAAAATAGGTCAGTTTCAAAGTCTTTGGAAGAAAACCAATGACTACCACATTCACTGGTGCATCAACATTACATTTTGGAGACCATGAAGTGAACAACTGCTGTTAAGTTTATTGCCAATATTTATCAACTTCCTTGCATAAGACTTGGCTTGAGGTGGATTTTAGAATTCAGTTTCAGGTCTTCACTTATTTTTGCCTGAGTTGGGTTTCTTTGTTTGTTTTATTTTTTTTTTTCCCATTTCTTTTTCTAGGTCATCTCCACTTTTTATATTTCTTGAGTAATTACTGCCATTTTATGTGTACTGCTTCTTGGACTCTTGATCTTCATTACAAATTCTGCTGTCTCATTGAAATTGTCAGCCTGTGACTGAGTATCCTTAATGAACAGCAAATTCTACTGAAGTCCTTTCCGTTTCCTTCCTTGAAGCTGATGAATACTCTTCTCTTTTACCTTTCTCAGCTTGTGCAAATTCTCCATTTATGTTTTAGGAAAAAGATGTTTTACAAAAAACTCACAAACCTTTAACCCTCAGCTCTCGCAGCCTGCTTGTGTGTTTGCCATCATTAGTCTCCCCATGCTCCTGCAGTGAAGGCAGGCTTGTGGGACATTAAAGTGGCTGAAAGAAAAACCCGATATTCAGCTTGCAGACTCAAGTTTAACACAATTAAGCATCTGTGTCTGGAAAACATGGCTATGCCTCGGCATTGTTATTGCAATATCTGGTTAGACTCACGTTCGATTGATTCAGAGAGGTGTTGGTCTCTCTGCAGCTGTGTCCTCATTTGTGGTGTCTGGATGCCCAGCAAGTCCTTTTCTTGCCACAGTCCAGTGAAATTTGAGACTGATGCTGCTATGTTACTGATGCAAAACTAGGCAAAAATGCCTTTCAAAAAGTTTTAAGGTGCAGTCACCTGGATTTCAGTGTGGCGTCTCAAGGACTGTGATAGCTTCTCTAACATGCCAAAATGCTATATCTGAAAAAAACCAAACCTCAAAATATCTAGATTTTTGAAATTATTTTATGGAGTAATAGTGAAAACAAAAGCCAACTGAGATGTTCCTCCTTGTCAGACTGACTGAAGAGGCCATTTGCCACATTCACCCTTAACATACTGTGGGTGTTATTGTGGATAGGATTGAATGTGAGTGGGTTGCTTTAAAAAAAAAATTGCTTTAATGATTGCTTGGGCTTTCCAGCTCAGACTAAAGCTCTGTTTGTTTTTGTGTCCATTTACATATGTGTTTCCAAGGCTTTTCTCCCAAACTTGAGCTGTCTCTGGTGAGTTGGTCCCATGTCACCAGTGTGAGTTGTTTGAATGAAAGCCATGGATCAGCTCATGCCTCTTGTATTTGCCGCCTCTTGATTTACAGTTTGCTATAATCACAAAGGCACTGGCAATGTTGTTGGATTTAAAGAAGGGTTAGCATTTGGTTAGGATTGCACCAGGCAGGATTAAATATTTGCCTTTACCTCATAGCCCTGTGCAAGTGGTCTGGGATTAGAAGCTGGAGAAACCTTTGGTGCAACTTGCAGCCACCACTGCATCAAAACCAAGGGAGTTATCCAGAAAGCATGGACAGATGCATAGCACTGGATAAGGAAATTAGGGAATGGTTCATTGCTAAGGAAACCTCTGCTTTGCAAGATTTTACTTCCTTAATATTTCATGTCTTTTGGTATACATTTTTTATATAGTTTTTTTCTTTGTATTCTTGTCCATGTTACATTAAGTTTAGATTCTTTATTTGAAACAAGAAATAAATTATCATAATCAAGCTATTATTGAGTCACAGAACTGGCTGGTTGACAATTTATTTATTAATAAGCAGTATTTATTGTAATTATGAACCAAGTCCTAACTGTCTATGCCACACTACTAATTACTCTTCTGGTTTATAACTGCAGTAAATTTCACACAAGAATTTTAATTAAAAAGATGTTTGAACAGTGAGTAGGTTTATTTATTTGTTAATTGAGATAACACTGCAATGCAGTCTGCTGATGTTTATTAGTCTATTCTTTGGGGGAGATAGTCCCACTGGAATTTTCAGGTTTCAGATTGTGAGGTGTAAAGATGAGATAATTGTAGTTCCTCATGCTCAGGACCATTAGAGGATAGTGGTAGCAACATGAAGGTTTATGTTATGAATAATGATATCTTCCTGACCGTTCAAGCTTTGGCACAACCGAGAAGTATGAGTTTCAGATTTTTGTTATTTTTAAATCTGGCAAGTAGTAGGATCAGAAAAAGTTACTGCTGTATGAAAAAATTTACAAGAACCTCCTTTCAGAAGGACAAATAAAAGAGGAACAATATAGATAAAATGAATCACTCAGTAATAGATGCTGACAGTATAAACTGTCACCCACCTGGGTAAGATTAGCTTTCCAGAAAAGGCAAAGAATGAGGACCAAAGTCTAGGGAGTTTTGCTTTTTATGACCTTGTATTATAATATCACGCATGGAAACAACTAATGAAATGAGAAGAACAGAACAAATCACTTATTAGCCCTGCATTCACTAATGGTTTACCTTTCTTTCTCCTCCTCTCCAGGGCTGTTCTGTTTCTCATGGGGTACATCCACAACCTCTTCCAGGACATCCAAGTACAGCTTGCTCAACAGGCTGGCTAGGCTGGCCACTACCTGTGGCTGGGATCCCTTTCATTCATGGGATGACTGTGCCCATCTATATCCATCTATATAATGAAGTGGTAAGTGACAAGTAAGTCACTGTTACAGGCAGAAGGAAACACCTCCAAGATACAGGGTAGCCTTGGTCTTGGCTCTGTGGTTGAAAATCAGTCTTGCAGCACTGCTCTTTAGTAGAGTTGATCTGCTCCCAACATCAACAGTTGCTCAGCTACTCCATCTGTCCTGGCACTGGGGCTAGTCCCGGTATTGTAAATAAGATCATGCTATTTAAAAGAATCCCAGTACACTGCTTTGTTCAGATAAGCTTCCCATATGAAGACTTTGCGTTCAGTGGAACAGTTTGTTGTGTCCAAGAGCTTGTACACAGGTGGCTGACTCATGAGAGGGGTGATAGCATTGGTGGCATAGCTCCTGGAGAAGAGAGGAGTAGTGGCTTTGTGTCATGAAGGGGAAATTCCTGGCACATCTTGGGGAGATGGCTGTGATGGAAATCTGTCTGGTGCTGTAACCGCCCAGCAATCCAGATCTGCTGCCTCTACATGTCAGGGTTGGCTATGGCCAAGGCTGACTACACTACACTCTGCACTATAGTGACTGCCTTGAAATACCAGGCCATTACTTGGAGAGGAAAACTATGTTGTATGGCTGTCTGTACTGGAGATACCAGAGAGGAAATGCATTAAACCTGATATGTACACAAGAAAGAAAATAAATGTGAAGAAGCAGAAAATTTGGAATGCAGCTTTCCTTTATGAGAAGTCTTCCAACCCATCTGATAGACCAAAAATTTTGTGGTTGGTCTTCTATGTTCTCTAAGATCCTGGCTGGGTGTAACATCTGTGGCTGGATGAAAGTCTTTTCTTTGGTTTTAATTTTAATTATCTTTTATTCTAGTTACAAATTCGGTAAATCTATTAGTGCCTGGCACAGAACCCTCTCCTTTGTGCTCAGTTCTGAATAAGACACTCCCCCTGACTTCTTGTTTCAATGCAGTGAATTGGTCAGATGTACCACTAGGAAAATACAGCTGATGTTGGCTGGTCTCTATATTGCTGTTGGGAGGAAAACGTTACAACTGGAGATTTGGCATGGAGGGAATAATTTTACTCAAATTGACCTTGCAGCTGGGAATACTAAGAATGTCAGCGTGGGGAAACTCCATTTAGTGTGCATAGTGTTGTTAATCCTCTGCCTGTTTTGAGAAGTGGAATACCTGTGTAGAGATAATAAACTCTCACAAACATGTCTGAGCCTCCTGTTGTGAGGGAGAGACATTATAAAAGCACAGCCTTGTGATAAGGTGTGCATGCACAATGCCCTTTCATAAACTAATGCAGGCTGTTGGGCCCCCCATGCTGTTCTCTGGGACAAATTCAGCCTGATGGAGCCTGTCCCCACCAGTGTCTCTGTAGTCTGGCATTGTTAACAAGGTAATGACATAAATCTACTCTGTATTTCAGCTGTAGTTGGTGGTTGTCCTGGTTACCTGTGTGTGTCAATTCACACAGTTGCCCATCTCATGGGGTACCCATAAGCTATGTTGTCTTCATGCATGCAGATCCCCACTCCTATGCAGAGGACTTAATTTCTGAGACACATTGGCCTTTAGGCCCAAGTGCAGGTGCCCATTCTAAGCATTTGTTACAGCTTGTCTTGTAAAGAAATATTTTGCTGTCTGTCAGCTCTGGCAAAGCTCTTAACTATATGTTCAGGGCAACGTGGTCCAGCCTATACAAATAAAGTTTCGTCTCAAGATAACTTTTAATTTCCTTATGGTAAGTCTGGGCTTTACATGTTTGAGACAGAGTTCTGTTGTTTTCAGGAACTTCATAAAGATATCACTGGAATTAATTAGTGGAATTAGCAGAACAAATATCTCAGAGAGCATTGTATTGGCATTTGCTGACCATCTTGGTCATACTTTGCTGGTTGTCATGAAATCCTTCCACCACCTGGACAGAAGCATTACCAGCTGTATTCCTTAGAACCTAGTGTCCTAGTTAATTAACAGATTCAGTACCTTGGCATAACACTTCAAAGGTTATCCCCTAGTAGCAGTGCACTTTTACCTGAAGAATATATTTTAGTTTTGTTGGTAACCCCCAAGTGAACAACTGCTGAAGCTTTGGTACTTGTTGCAATACATAAATTGTACATCTTCCCTGAAGCACTTTTTGGATAAATAATAATAAAACCCTAAATAATGCCTTAAAAGAATTTTCTGTCACTTTTAGAAGCTTAATCAATCAAAGCTAGAAGGCTTCTCTCAAACTCAGAAACAATCTTTTCTCTCATAGGAGTTTGATTATTGTACAAACCATAGCTATGTTCTCCTTAAAATCAGATTATCTCACAGTGAGGTGCACCGGGTTTATCTCTCTCTTGTTAAGAGGCAGTAAAATTTGGATTATAGCTTGAAATAAATACAAAAATGCATAAAATGTACCACAGTTCCCCTGTAAAGCATCCTTGGCTGTCTTGTGGCAGTGGATACAATGGGCCACATCTGTAGCTGTGCAGCACTTAAATGCCAGAGATTTCAGAATCAATTGGGCAGATGTTGACATCTGCCCAAATCTTTACTTCTCTGACTAAAGAAAAGGATATCTGAAATTTTATGGGCTGACAGGTAGGTTCTGCTCTTTACCAGACTTTGTAACTAGCCAGGATGACAGCCCATTCTCATTTGACTCAGTTTTGTCCAAGGGGTGAAAGAACACTTATAATAAAAAGAGCACTTATAATAACTGAGACTATGTGTCAGCTCTGCCTGCCTATTTGCTTACACTGTTAGAATCATTGCAGTTAGAATCATTCTAGATAATATTTTATACTGGTTTGTGACTGTCTTTTAGAAAAACTTGATATTGAGCCCTTCTCATTTCCAAGTTTCAGAATCCTATTAATGAGCCTGTGGAACTACAAAAGCAATTTTGTGCATGCTTTGTAGACTGGAGTTTTTATGCCCAGTAAAAACGTAGAGTAATCTGGGAAATATTGGTAAAGGAAAATATCTAATTTCATGAGAAACCTGGACAATGCGGAAAAATGAAACCTGTTCTCTGAGCAGAATCCTACAAATTTCCTATATTTCAGCTGAAGCTAGACGTGTTTTCTTTTACATAAATGCTTAGAAATATCATGGTTCCTATTATTATCTTTGTAGTTTTTTTTTTTTTTTTTTGTGTTTTGGGTTTTTTCATTGTTGGCTTTTTGTAGTTGTTTTGTAGGTTTCTTGTTGATGGTGTTTAAACCATGTACCTTACCAGTGCATTGCAATGTGTTTTGTTGTTCAACAAAGCCAGACCTTTGGCTGTACAGTGCTAGGCATTATGGCTGTGATCAGCAAGGACAGTGAAAAATAGAAGACATGCTGCTCCCTATTGATCATCACTGCATGTGGGTCAAAATGTTTCTGTTGCTTTTTTTTTGTTTCTTGTGCTGTTTGAATTCATTCATGCTTGATTACCCTTCTTAGCCTTGAAAAATGACAATAAAAAGAAAAAATGTTCAAGACAATCACCAATAAAATGCAGGTCTTGAATAAAGCCATTTTAAAAAAAAATTTAAAGCAAAGGTATAAAAAGTCAAATGTGCCTGAATGACCCTGGGCAACTATCAGTCTTACTTGCTCAAGTATGTGTCAGCTGTATTTCTTTAACTCCTAACAGGCATTAGACTGAAATTGTTCAGAGGTGCTTTGAATCTCATGTGGAATTACCACTTCTTTTATGAAAGGTTTTGCCTTCTTCATGTTGATATACAGGAGTGAAGGCAGAAGTGGTCTCTTGCCTGCTGAGTGGGCAGAGACTATTTGGTTTCCTGGGACTTTCTTCTGTAGCTCCCTGAGCCATTCTTCCTTACAGCAGGGTGGGAATGACCCAGGGCACAGTTCATGGGATTCAAATCTCTGTGTTTTAACCAAAATGAAGAAGATTCATATGATGACCATGTGTGAGCACGCCAGTCCCCTGCATCTGTGAAGGCTGCTGCTGCAGGGCCTCTGAAGTGCTTTGTCTGCCTGAGGCACCATGGGGGAAATGTACAGACAGCTAATCTTGGTCATATGTGTGCACGTGTGTGAGTGCATGTGTCCTCTCCTCGGGACCTTCACTTCCCAGCATTCTCAGCTGCCTGTGCTTTTGCCACCCTTTTCATCTCCAGTTGTGGGTGACACCTTGCTCCTGACATGGAGGTAAGATCACCCTGGTGTGATATGCAGAGAGGAGACCTCAGATTTGAATCCAGTCTAATCCAGAGATATTAGAACAGTGCTTTTTGAGCTGATTTAACCTTATAATTTTAATTATTAACATTTAATTAATTACCAGTAATTTTAACAGCTCATCTCTGTCAAAACTTGCCTAGGTATTTTTGCACAGTGCTGCTTTCTGTTATGTGAACTTCCTTTGCACTGACTAACACCAGGTCATTTTGTCAGTGAGTGACAAGATATGTTTGTCCCTGTAGGACTATGCCTATGTGAGGAAGATGAGTATGAACAAATCCAGACATCTGAGAGTAAACCCTGCATTTGGCATGGAGCCATGTGGCACAAGAGCAGTGAGTACTGCTGTCCCTGGGACGCCCCTGTGAGTACCAGCTCTGTAGCATGGCCTTGGGTGAAGCAGTGCAATGTCCCATGTTGTAGGAACAAGTGTGTTCAAAGGGTCAAGAGGCCACCTGATTTTCCCTGTATCCCTTTGTTTTTAACCACTGGCCACCTTTATCTGCCTGTATTAATCTGTAATGCTACACATATGTCCAGACATACACCCGTGCTGGGCTACTTTTCCTTTGCAAAAAAAGTGCAAGTGTGTTTTGTCTCCTTAGCTTTCAACAGAAGCATTTTGGGGAGAAAGATGCCACTGAAGTGGAAATGTGTCAACTGTTGTGCTAGCTGTAGGCAAAGTAAGAAGTCTGAGTGTATGTGTGATAATTTCAAAAAATTGGAAAAAACCCTGTGGTGCACCTAGATTTCAAAGTAAACTCTTATGATCATATTAGGCTAACTCATGACTAAGCACAGCAGAAAGGGCTCACCCCTTGTACTGGCAGGATAGCTGTTGGATCTGTGAGTTTAACTAGACCAGCCTCGTGATGAAGCTGACCACTTGTCTCAATAAACTTGGCCAGCAAAGTAGAGAGAAGTGAGGTTAGAGACAGCCTCTCTGGAGACAGCACCATCCTAGAGAGGCTTATGCTGCCTGTAGAATAGCACTGCTCCTTTTCTTTGTTAAGGTCTCCTTACAGCAGTAAAACCTGTATTCAACTGTGGTTACACTGGGCAGAAAGACACCCAGCTGCTTGGTGCTTCTGGCAGTTGTATTTCACCATCCCTGAGGACCCAGTGTTGTATGGATGCAGCATTAATAACTTGACCCTGTTTGTCTGAGGAACCAGCATCCTATACCACCTCTCTGGGGCGAGAATCAAGGAGCAGAGACTGAGAGGAAGACCCAAGAGGGAGAGCTGTAGGCAACAACTGGGTTGCATCAACTTCTATTCAAGTCAGACAGTCACAAAACAGGTCTGGTTCTGTGTGTGGGAAGGTCATTCCCAGTGAAATAATCTAGTATCTAGGATATTGACCTTTCTGGTGGAGAAAGTCAACACCTTAACCCAATATGGTTTTTATACTACCCAAGAAAGTAGTTCATCCTCTTGCTTATTGCATTAAGTAAAGCACACAGAGGGCTGGGCTGGTGCTCCATCACTGATGAAGGCGGGGGTTGTGCTCTGTGTTACTTGGGGCCCAAAACAGTCCTGCTGTAGCCAGTGAGCAAATAAAGATGAGATAAGGGTGATGAAGAGCACAGAGGAGAAAACATGCTGAAGTAAGGCTCTGTTGTCTAAATGTTAGGCAATATTTCAGCCTCTGGAAAATGCTGTCTTTTACTTGAGTCTTTTTGTAAGTTCAACCCTGAGACAGCTGCTTTATCATCTGCCTCCTTCCCTCCCTCTGCTCCAATAAGGTAAATCTAACTTTACTTTCAAAGATGATCAAATTGACACATACCAAATAAAACCTCAATTATTTTCAGCTTGTGCTTGCATTTGCAATCTTCTACCTCTGTTTTAGATGCCAAGAGAAACTTGTCTACATTTTGAGCTGTACAACTTAGTCTAATAAAAGATACCACCACCACTGCAATTCTTTTCTGAGAGCCTCATTCATCTGAATTCCACTGGGGCTGAGCCTTGTTCTGTCTTCTTTTGGGTCACAGCTCAAGTAAGGCCTTTGAGTAATGTCCATGGAAATGACAAAAAATCTTAGTCAAGCACAACCTTCTCCAAAGAACTTAAATCTATTGGCAGTTTGAAATGACAGGTGTGCAGCCCTCTCAGCTCTTGGGCTCACTGATGACTAACAATGTCTTGACAGTCTGAATGATCACTACGAGCCTTGAATGTTGTCCTTTAAAAATCCATTGCAGCTGAAGTGACTTTGGTCTGATGTGTTTAACTACTTGCCACCCTGCTTTGGTTCACAAGTTGGGAATCTCTGAGAGCTGAATAGTAAAATACAGAGCAGATGTGCTGATAGTTTTATGTAAATGTGGGGGTGTGGCATAAATACATTTAATCACAAAGAGGAAAGAAAAAATTGAGAGACAAGATAGCTTTTTATTCTCCAGTGTGTAGCTGTAATATGTATTGTGTCACACATGCTGTCTGGCACTTGAGAACAGCAAAATTGGCAGTGTTTGTGGGGCCTTGGCAGCTAAAAGAGCCCAGGGCTCTGCTCAGACCCCTATTTCAGCCTGTGGGCTCACAGCTGCCTGGTTCTCAGAAACCTGTAGCCAGTAGCTAAAATGTCACAATTAATGGGATCAACCTACAAGATGCTGTTTCCTGAGGTGTGTGTGGTTGCATCTGCACAGATAGCTGAGTAGTATGCTGTAGCTGGAGTTGTCTGCCCTGCTGGCATGGCATAGCATCTGAGCCAGAAAGCTGCTCCTGCTTTCTGGTGGACTGTGCTGCATTTTGGTGATCAGAGGAGGCTTATGTTTGTCTTTCTAGAAAGCGGTACAGAGGCATTCAGATCTGTCTGCACTTGTAGGAGTAGACGGATGTGCCCCATGGGCGTGGCCAAATCTTTCCCCTATAAGCCTTGTTCAGTCAGACTAAAATGACTTGTTTTCTTATGTGGAACTCTGCTTTGTTCTTCTTTAAGCTTAAGATAAAATCTGTTTTGGAGTAGGCTCTCTGGGAGTCCCTCTACCTGTAGAGCCAGTTCCTCTGCTTGATCCTCTCTTTGTGTCCTGTGCAAGCATTTAAATTGAATTTCAGCATACTTAACACTATACTAACACAAGGCTTCCAAAGTAAGTGAAACTGGAGTAATGTTTACCTTGATTCAAATGGTAGAGAGATGGTGAAGCAGCTCTGGTAAAAGTCACATTTCTGGGTTTGGTTTCAGTGAATCCACAGACCTCTTTTTAATTCCTGTTTTGTAACATTTCTCTTTCCTCAGAGTCTCACCAGTGCAGCTCCAGGAGGGCTGACTGGGCATGATCTACCATGTAGGCTGCCTACAACAGTGGGAGCTGCTAAATAACCTACATAAAGCTTTTCAAAGATTGCTTATGTTAAACTTCAGGGATATATTTAAATAGGAATCAATGGATTTAAACTTGAAGGGTGATGTGGCACGTGGCCTAATCATGATGTTGGGAGTCATATGTTGGATGTATCCACTTTGGTGGATAAAGAATGGAAGGCAATGATTAGTGCAGTTGCTCTGTGTCCTTAGGGTAACCTTCCCAGGTAGCTTGAACAATTTGCTCCAATATCTAGCTGCTAAATGGGATCCTTGACCCTGGCTGCTCTGTGCATATCCAAACAGAAACTAATGTCCCCTTGCTTTTTTCATTTTCTCAAAGCTGAGTAAACTTCCAAGACTGTGACATTTCCTTTGCCACTGAAGTGCAGCTGCCTTTGACAAGTTCATTTCATATGCATAACTGAAGTGTGAAGGTGGAGATAGAGAGCTGTTTCTTTTGATTTCTTATTTGTAAACTTTTGTATTCATTGATGTTACATTCTCTGTCATTATGTTTTCTATTTTATGAAATTACATTTTGACACTGCATTGTATGTATTTCACCATAATCTGTCCCAGACCTGCACTGTAATGCATCTAAGGTATTGTTCAGACAAGCGACGCTGGCAAAGATGATCTTATTATACTACTGTAAACTAGACATCAGTCTGTTATAGTAGGAATACTGGTGGCTGTTCTCAACTAGCTCCTGGGTGAAAACCATTTTACCTTTTTAAGGAGAATGCATCAACCTAGCACCTTGTTATGGTTTGGTAGCTGATGTTGAATAACCCCACAACTGAAGGAACTGCATTGTTTTCTTTGTCCACTACTTTGTGTGTAAGGAGTGCCCAGAACACTGAAAAGGCATCAGTTCAGGGAGAATTTTAATAAGGATAACTCATGAGCCAATATATTTAAAGTGTCAATGAAGAATAAATTTAAGGAGAGATTGCAGCTGAAAAATCCAGCACAAAAGCTAATACAAGAATATGTAAGGGGAATTTTGTTGGGATAGGATTAATTCCACTCTCTTACAGATAAGTTAGTCTAGTTTTCTGCAAGAAGCCAATTCTTCAGTTACATTCCCTTATTTTGAAATCCTAATCACGTGTGGTTTCTTTCCCTTTCTTTTATATACTACCTGAGGGACCAATTTTTTCAACTCAGTTCACTTGCCTGAAAGGAATGCTTACTTTGGCTTCTTTTTGCCCATTTGGAGAAGACTACCTATCACTTTTAAGCTGTAGCACATTTGTCCTCCTGTGGCAAGTTCTTTCTGTGGCAGCATCTTTTGTAAAGTGGCACATGTGCAAGGACAGGTCAGGTCTGGGAAGAGACTCTGAGCGTGAACTTGTGGCAAAGCTGCATAATTGTGACACATATAGCATAGAATGGCTTTGTGCACATAACAGTAATCCATTCCCTGACATATACTCTTTCAGGACAATTTTTTTACAGTTTTGTATACTAAAAGTTTAGAAGACAATTTATTCAGCTGCATGTGTAAGTGTTCCCTGGGAAGGCAGAACAACATAACTTCACAGACTTGAAGTCTGCAAGCATTGTGATCATCTTCTTTGACTGCTGTGAAAGAAGGACAATGTTAATCCAGTGGTTCTTGATTTGGGCTCATATCTTCTGGCTGGACTAGGCAGTTTCAGTGTGTGTCAGTGCAGCACCATGAAAACACAATTATCAAAATCTAGTGCTGTAATAGTCCCAGAGGGTCCCATCAATGGTTATGTCTGCTGCAGCTTAAAGTTTTGATTGGGCAAGTGTTGAATTTTGCTCTCTGTTTTCACCTGCTTAGGTTTAAGGTGTGTAGGAGGCTCCAGTCTGCAAACAAGCAGTGGTTCATACTAATAGCTATTAATCCTGTTTGTGCTAACAGCAATGGAACAATAAATAATATCTTTGTGTACTTCTGCAGGACATTTTATCTGCCACAGGTTAAAGCATATTGCTGACTACAGGTAGTGAAAACACCATAGTTTGAGCAGAAGCTGAGTCGCACACAGTTTGATGGAAAACATACTCTTTAACTTGAATAAGGTATTACCACTTGTGAATGGTTGTTGCAGTGTGTATCTTTAAAGCTGTATAAGACAAGTTCCTACTTGGAAGTATAAATTAATCCCATAGTTGCATTTGCCCAGGTCTTTGAGCCTTTGCAACGTAAAGAGGAGTTTGCAAGGCAGAACCCTTTTGCCATCTCATTTGTTTTAGCGCTTCCTCCTGCTATTGATTTTAAATCTTTACATCTAATTGCTCATACCAGACTCTGTGTCTTTCTGTGGTTGCAGTAGGACCCTTTGACTGCTTAAATAGAGCAGATGTATTGAGGAACTAGATTTGCTAAGTGGTATAATAACGGCATGTTGCAGAGCAAATCAAACAGGACACTTCCTGTCACGGGCATTGGAGCATGCTTTCAGGTAAAGCACAGGAGACAGTGGCTCTGCAGTGAAGACACATATCACCTTAACTTGACCCCGAGTGCTGGGGAGGGCTGGAAGTTGTGTGTCTGCAATACCTCTGAAAACAAGCAAATGATGAATTAAACAAGCAATGATGAATTAAAAAGAGGAATAGTATATGTCTTTTACAGAAAGTGCCCTGAGAGATCATGGCTGCTACTTGGTGATTTTAAGAACTGTCCAAACACCTCTTTAAGCACAATCTAGACTGAAAAAAAGAAGGGAAAAAAAAAGGAGATTCAAAAAAGAAGAGTTGAGGGATTGATATAGGAGTGATAGGCTGGTGTGGTAAGGTTTTGTGGCTGGATGGTCTCTAAATTGCAGACAGAAGAGCTGCATGTGCTAAACAAAACCTGTCTTTTTCCATTGTTTCTGTCTGCCACTTCCCCCTTCCTTCTCCTCTTGTTACACATGTGTCTCTCCAGAGGGAAATCAAATGGATTGTATTTCTCTCTGCTTCCAAATAGCTCTCAATTGCCCTAATTGCTCCTGGAGGGCCAAGCATGGAAAGTTTTAAAACAATTGTGAATGAAAGAGATTGGAGAAAAAAACACTTTCCTGAGGCTGAGGTGTTTTGTGGAGAATTTGCTGGGACGGGATAGCAATGCAACTTGTGTGTTTTAATTCTGGTAGTGTTGCCATTTTCTTTGGACTGCTCATAGAACTCACTTATTTTGGGACTTTTCCCCCTAGGAGACAGTCATTAGACCTAAAGAAAAGAAACCCTGGTACCGAGAAAGCCACATTCACCTATGCACTGCAGGGGAGATCTGGATGCTGTGCGTCCTCAGAGCAGTTTTTTCCTGATTCTGACAATCAAAATGTCTTCCTTGCAGGAGATGCATCACTAAGTTTTGTTTTATTTTTCTCTTGAGTCAACACAATTAAAAAACCTTGCTTTTAACATTTCTTTAGGGAATCATGTCTTCTTGGGATATTGCAGTATCTGAATTTCACATCACTAAGGCCAGGTTAATTTATGCTCCTACCTGGAAAGATGAAAACCCATACTAGCTTACCCAGTACATATTTCATTGTGCTGAGAACTAAATTTTAAAACTGATATCCATTGAAACTGAAGATAGCAGAGATGGTGGAGCAAAAGTTGTGTTGGAAGAGAGAAGTGAGAAATAAATCAGCTAACACAATATTTACATTTCATTTCGGGTTGCAGTGACCTGAAATGAAAAAAATCACCCAGAGAGGCAGCTAAGATTAAGTATTCAGGGATTGGCCTTGATAGTAAGAGAGTAGTAGGTCAAAATTATGATAAAGACTAGATTTTTCTGAATTCTTAGGACAAATATTTTCCAGCACTTCACCTCACTCTTTCAAACATGATCATGTTAAAATTGATATGAAACACTAAGCAAATGCAAGTAGTGGATGTTTTTTTCTTACAGCTGTCTATAGATACTAATTTAGGTTTTAAAAAACAAGGAGATTACTGAAAAAGAAAAGGGGGAGGAGTGATTGAAAGTTATGGGCATTCTATTACACTGTAGGCAGTGTATATATAAAGAAAAGGAAAAAAACAATCTGGATGTTGTGATATCTCTGTGCAACCACTTTGAGAATGGACACTACAAGTAATATTAGCAATTTTCTAGCAGATGTGGTGAGCAAATTAAGCCTTGGTACTTTTCTAAAATCTTCATTTTGTTATTCTATGGCTACTGCAATTTGGGGTTATATATGATGGAATATACATTTGCTTCAATCTATTAGGTTTTTTTTTAAATTATATAGTCATGATGCATCTCTGTGGAAACTTGTGAGTAGACCAGACAGTGTTTGTTAAATATATAAGAAATGAAGATGAAAAACTGCATTGTGCTTTTTGGTGTTCTTTTTGTGTGATTGAATCCAGGCAGGCAGAAGACCAGGAAGGAAAATTGTTTAATAATACCAGAGAAAGTAAATGTTCAGGGTTGTATTTAGTACACAGAGTATTTTATGTTAAAATCAGATATCTGAGGCATAATAAGCTGTTTTTCCATATGCAATGCCTGCACAAAAACAAAACACTCAAACTCTAAGTTCCCTGAAAGATAGTTTATATAAGGTTATTTCATATTTGATTAGGATGCAGAATCTTCTTTTTATCATAAGGAGAAAAAAATTTATTTTAATAAAAATGTACTTCTCTAAAATCTGTTTGGTTTTGGTCAAGATACCCTAGATAAGATTATAATTGTTGCAGGGGAAATAGTACAGTGCTCCGGAGGTTTGTTTGACTGGTAGATGTGGCTGGAAACAAGACTATAGCACCCTGGGAAATTGTAAGGCACAGGAGAAAGCTCTAACAAGGCACTCATGCATCCCAGAGTGTGTAATTATTCTGTCTGAATGCAGTTAAAGGATTTAATTAGTATACAGAAGACAGCATAGCAATGGAGTCTTCCTGACTATTGATTTTTAATAAGCCTCGAATAATGAACTGTCTTCAGGAAAATATTACCATAAATTTATTTCCCGTGAAAAATTAAGGAATTAGGACAGTGACCCTGGGGCTGTCATTTTAACGTGTTTTAAATCCCGCAGGCAAGAGTCTCTTTTTCACTATTTTTTTAATATATGGATTTTTTTGGTCTCTTTTTATTTTCCTTTTAGAGTATCATGGTCAAGACTTTGCAGTATTTTCTCAGACACTTCTCAGTTAGCCTTTGTCACACTTGTCAGTTATGCCTGTGGAGCTCTTCTGCAGCGGATTCAAAAGTATATATTATGTTGCTCTTTCTGGGGAAATGTCTCCTCCTTTCCTGGGGAACTAGAATATGGTCTTCTTGTGGTATTGGTTCAGGCTCGTCCTGAGAGTGTGCTGGAAAGGAGAAGGGACAGGTCTGCTTTGCCTCCTAATGTCCACAGAACTGGGAATTGGTAGCCTCTTGGGATTGCTGGACTTTGGCTGACATGGGAAGCACTGACTTCTTTGAAGAGGTGAAAGGTTTGTTCCTGAAATGTGCTTTCTCGTAGAAATGTTGTCATGCTCTGCAAGAAAAACTTGGTCGAGGTTCTGATGCTCCTGATATCAGCTCTTAACAGCATCAAAATGAGGCTATGTGAATCACTTGCACCAAGATAAAAATATAAATTAAGTAGACAGTAAAAGTCTGAAATTTTTCAGGAACAGAATCCCCTGGCCATTTGGTTGTGAGAGCAACAGCCACAGGAAAAATTCTTTGTGAAGGTGCAAAGTTTTGAGATTGTTCTTGTTTTTCAGAAAGGGTGGGGAAATTAATTCAAATGCCAAGGGAAAAAAGAAAATAGATAATCTAGCTTGCAGAGAAAGAAGTAGTGGGACTCCTGTACTAGGCTGTAGATGTGAGACAAAATCCCTGGGTACGTGGTGGGGGTTTTTAGGGATGGCTTGAACAAGTGTTCACCAGAAGTGTCATCAGCAGCCTGCCCTGGGTAAGAAGAAAGATTAAATGACCTCTTGCAATACTTCCTGTCCGGTCACTATGTCATCCCAGAATGAGTGGACACAGGGTGAGAAGAACCTTTTATTCTGTGGTGTTGGGGAGTGCAGGAGTGACTCCAAGTCACCTCTCTCCTAATGTGGGGGTCAGTGCTCCATCACCACATGCAGGATATGGCGGTCCCATCCTGCAGCTATATGTCCTCTCAGCAGCTTCCTTAAAGCCTGTGAGACCCCCTGAGCTTTCTCCTGTGGGGGAAATGCAGCACGAGGTATATCCTTTATGTTGCTGGCAAGGAACATGGGCTTTGAACCTGTAAGAGTGGAAATCCTGCAGACAAAAGATGCCCAGGGGAAAAGGGGAAAAATAAACTTTTAGCAATTCTGTTACACTGCTGCCATTTTGAGCACTTCAGTATAACAGGTCTGGTGAAGAGGCTGTGCTGGTGAATAGGCTGTGAACAGTGAGGGAGCTGGGAAGATGTTGGTGCTCTATAATTGCCCTGCAAGAATGGCAGCCCAGCTCCTTCATGCCTCTGTATGTGGCTTTGTTGTTTTGGTCCTTATGAAAAATACAAGAAGGAGCATCCTTTTAAACAGACTTTTATTTTCTAGCAAGTAAACAGAGTTTATCTGTATGCATAAAAGACATCTTGATGCTTGCTCCATGTCCATCGTTAAAAATTTTGCCTTTTGTGACTGACATTCATGGATTGTTATGTCAAACACAGCCACATTTAAGGAAACAACTCACAGATGACCTCAGTAGAAAACTCCTCCTCTGAGCTATTCAGAGACTGATATTTGGATAAACCTGTGGAACAGAGGCTCAATTGGTGAAATAATTCACTGAAATAATTCCCATGAAAGACATTAAGTACCTAGTAATTTTTCATGGCTGTCTTGATACACCTGTTTTATTTTGATAAATGCCTGTTAACCTGAAAATTATTTTCAGCTGATACTTTTAACAGACAGTAAGTCTGTGTAGTCTTAGTCTGTTTCTGGCAGCTCTTGAGACCTAGCCAGCTCCTGCTCACAGTAACAACAGGGTGCCCACTGCCTATAAATGCTGAACATTTTAGTTCTTGTGAGCTCTACTTTTTTTCTATTCTCTTTTCTTTAGGACACACAAAAATTAGCCCAAGTGAAAACATGTGGTAACAATTTTCCATGAGGCTTCGTCTCAGCCTGGCCAGCCAGGTAGCTGTATGTCATCTCTGGCTTTTAGCATTGCTTCTCTCCTTTACTTGCTTTTCTCAGCAGCAGTTTGACATGTTGTAACCTCTTAAAAGAGTCACAGCCTGTAAAAACAGAACCCATCCCTTGGATAATAGTGTTACTTTACCTCCTGCTCTTCCCCAGAACTTCAAATGTGCTCACTTCTAATCCCAACTTTCAAAATAGAAGCAATTGTCACATAAAAATTTGGTTCATTTTCATGCAGTCGGCTTGTAAGATCCCAGTTCTGGATGGGAATAGGGGACATTTTGTCATTTGCCTATAGGAATTTGTGATTGTACTCCTTTGGACTCAATGCATCTCTTGTCAGGATGTTACTAGCAGCTACAGTCAATAGTGAAGGTCTCTTCTGACACCAGTTCTCTGCTTGCTGCTGCATATAAGCCAGTTTTATAAGGCTGAAACACCACACACGAGGACAGGAATATCTTGGGCCACCTGAGTCCTGCAGAGAATAAACCATGTTTTTAGAGACAAGAGTTTAAACAGAACTTGCACAATAGATGCTAATTAGCTGCCCTAGAAAGCTCCCTTATGACAAAGGCCCATTCACCTTTGCCAGCCTGAGACATGGGGTGTGCCCAAGGAGTTTCCCCTTGGCACTGTGTGGTGCCACTGAGTGAATCCTCACGGCTCCCGGTGATGCAGACACTCAGGGATGTTTCTCTCTGTGCAACTCAGCTCTCTGCATTCAGCCAGGCTTCTCATGGGGACTGTCTGCTCATGGTCTTGGATTTATTTCAACTCTCTCAGGTTTTCTTTGCTTTCCTCTGTTTCTCTTGGCAGCACACAGATGCATACAACTGTGTTTCAGGCCATTCCAAAATCCTTTTATTTGCAGCTGGTCCCCCCCAGAAAAAAAATACCTGAATTCCAATTTTGGGTTGAGGGCTTTTTTTTTTTTTTCCTTTATTCAAGTCTTAAGTTTTCAGTGATCTGGGACATAAATACCCTTGATTAAACTGCCCTGGTGCCCAAATGATTTTGCTTTCCCTTAATAGATGGAGGAATGGTGATCAGAGACTTGTCATCCCTCACAAGGTCTTTTTCACCTCACGCTTGAAGGTGGTTAGTTTATATCACAGAACTGGTATAAGTATATTCTCCAACAAACTTGAATGAAATTTTAGATTTCTAACATTTCTGCCCTTATCTGTTGCATCAAATATCCCAAGTGGGTTTTGTTTGAATTTGCTCCAGAGAAAGTCTGAGCAAAAGAAATTAAATTATGCTTGGTTTAGTCTTCAAACACTGAGCTGACCCTAGTTCACTTGACATTTCTTTTCAGTGCTTTGAGAACTCTTTAGACCTTCAAGCATGTAATGCAGTTGGCCTGAGTTTGCAGCCCTGTTTTCTGATGTGTGGAATACTTTCATCTAAGTCCAGCAGAGCACTTGCCTACCTTTTCTATTCTAAAATTATGAATAATTTCACTCCAGTTGTTCGGACTATTGGAAGGCAATAAGCAGTAGGCATGTTGCAGGAGTGCAAGTCTTTGTATAGTTTGGAGACTATACCTTTTTGTAATTTGACAAATATTTCAAGTTTGGGTTGATTTTAGCAGGGTTTGGGATTTTTTTGACTGTTTCTGTAATGTTTCCTTGTAGGAAAACAAGTAGTTTCATGAGTTACAACCTGTTAGTAGAGTAGTCAACATTTGTAGCAAACTTTGCAATCTAATGCTAGGCAGTCATTATTCCAGAAGATATTTTCATACTTAACAAAGTATGACAAAGGCCATGAAAAAGAAGACAACACAAAAGAGACCTTTTTGGCTTTGTCTGTTCTACTCTTACAGGGGTCAAAAATCCTTCTTACTGTTAATTGTCAGTAATTTAATCCAACTCACAGAAGGACAAAATTATGAACAGAAAACCACCCATCAAAGCTCGAGGCACAACCACTCAATACAAGCTCTGTCAAAAAAGAAACTGCTGCAGCACAATGGCAATAAAAACAATTACCCTTAACTTTGTTTCTCTGTTTTGTTTATACACTAGAAATGTTATCTTAAAGGGCTAAAGAAGTGATAATAATTCTGCTTGAATACCTACACACTAGCACTATCACTCTGAGACAGGTTTGGATGGAAACGGAAAGAATTCATTGCTTTGAGGACAAAAATTGGCAAATGAGCTAAGCTGTCAGCTCTAGATTTCATGTATTTTTATATAAGAATTTTTGAAGAAAGGAACATGAATTGAGAGGGAAAGTGACTGTGAAAGACAATTACATATCAATAATTTTCAGGTGGTTTACTTTGTCTGTAGATGTAGAAATATGTTAAGTTGCACTTTAATTTTCCTTTTTGTTTAGAGAGATCTGTGTTTTTATAACTTTGAGGCAATTCTGAAGACTATGCCTCTAGTTTTGGGGCAGACTCACCATCTTCATAAAATAAGTAACATTATGTACTCAGTGGCTGCCTGAAGTCACTTGTCAAGCTCCATTTTTTAATTATAGACCATCTACCATGTTCATTGTGATGATCATGCTAAAGTTCTCAATTCTCTCTTTTATTTCTGTTTAAAATATTTGAGAGCACCTGAATGAAACACTCTTGTCCATTTTCATTCATGTTCCCATAAGCTGAGCAGTAGTTATTTCAGCCATAAAATAAAATATTGCAATCTATAGATGATTAATGGTTATTTTGATAATCAAGTCATCAAAATACAAACATAAAATGAAGGATTTAGAAAAAAAAATTAAATAACAGTGAAAAATGTATGCAATATTCTTGTTTTCTAGTTGGCGTTTAAGACCTTGGAATGGACAACAGCTCTTGCAGTCTGTTCTGTGGTACTGCTGGTAGGTGAGACCCTGTTTTGGGTCTCAGCTAGAGTGAAATAATTTATAACTGTATTGAGAATTAGTGTTCTACTTGCCAGCAAAGCTGATATTTTATGTGGAAATAGTTTGCCTTTGGAAAACTTTGCTGTGACAAGAGCTTTGATCCTGCTTTATGGAAAAAAATAATCTCAGGAAAGCCCTGTAAATTAGGAGCATTAATTCCTTTTTGTAGGCTAAGACAGCTAGCTTTTACACTGAGCACTTCTTCACAAAAATCATACAGTGCTTCATTTTTCTAAGCCATGGAGATTGTGAAAGGCCTCTAGAAAACCGTGTGATGATTTAGATGAAAAGTCTGTTTTGTCTCATCCAGCAGGAAGTATGCTTATCAATGTGGCTGTTAAACTGCGAATTTTCTAGGGAGCACTCCATGTACAAGTTGATGATCTTGATTCGTAAAAGCAGGCTCTTAGACATGACTCATAAACTTGTCTGTGATTCAAATGTGTTCTTCAGTTTTGAATAAATGAGTTGTCCAATGACCTAAATAAGCCTTGTCTATGCTTTTATCTACATCCAAATAATGGGGTTAACCCTGTGATAGGTGTAGTTGCATTGCACGTGGTGGACAGCAGGTCAGTCTTACAGGGGCATAAGTAAATGCTATAGCAGCAGATTCTAATTACAATGACTCTATTTATTAATATGAACATGTATCTTCCACTTTTAGGTCTTTAATTTTCTGAGAAAATTATCACAATGTTATCAAAAATAATTTCCCCCCATATGCATGTAGTGTGTTGATTAACAGGTTTAATGACTTTCACTGTTTTTATAGCCTTCTAAAGTCTTATCTGTCTTCCTGGCTTTTGTGTTTTTTCTAGTCATTTAGAAAATCCTGAAAGGAAGACAAAACAAGGAGTTTTGAGACAGTGAAGTGAGACAGCTGATTAGTCCTAAGGAAGCTTCAATGTAGATAATCAGACTAGGTCAGATTTGCAGTAATGACAAAGATCAATCATTCAAAAGGATCATTCATTCTGGGAGGCAAAACATTTTATTGGAAGATTTATGAAATTTATAAAAAAGCATGCTCAGGAACATTTGGATTAATAAATAACACAACTGAAACTGGCATATCATCAGTTCATGGTTGGTTCTTGAAAAATAGAGAGTGTACTGAGCTATGAAGTTCTGAAAAAAGCTTTTTTATCTTTTTTGATCCCTTTTCTTTCTGTGTGTAGGATTTTGTTTTCTTTCTGACTAACCTAAACATTATTTTTTGCTTTTAATTAATGAGCTGCAAGGAATGGAACATGAAAATGTTTTTTTTTCCAGAGTGTGCACATGCTTTTCACTATGTCAGTCTGTGCTTATCCACATTGATAATGTGAGTTTGTGGATCTTTTTCCTTCTCAAACCACATCTCCATTTTTCCACCCACAGTGACTCACTTGAGACCACCGTGTTTTTCAAATATTCGTGTCGATATTTTGCTTCCTTTCCCTGGGTGAGAGTACAGAAAGTGATTAATATCTTTCTCTGCAAACCTGTCTCTTCTGAGTGCATCAAGCAGGAAGATGAGCAATGTCAATACCTCTCAAATCACCTTTCAAAATCCATGTTAGCAGGATTTTTCTTAAGGGATTTTCTTTGAATTTAAGGAGCAAGTAGCAGGTACAATTTCACCCCATTCACTGAAGCAGAATCTCTACATAGTAGAAGACTTTTGCAATTCTTTAAAAGTCAAGTCTTGAGTAAAAACTACAAAACCGAATTTAAAAAATGTATTTAAATTTGCGAAATATGACTACTTCCTTTCTATTGCCCTGTCAACTTCTAAAAATGTAGGTAGGTAGATTTTTCACGTTGATCTACTTATCCCTCATGCTCTTCACAAAGATTCTAAAACCAGATAGCAGGTAAATACATTAAAAACCCAGAAACGACTCAACAATCTGAAATTGGAAAGAAAACATATGTGCCATCACTGACTTTTATTTTCTGTCTGCTGAAGAGGAGCTGTGTATTTTTTTTCCTGCCTTGGTGGTTAATACAATGTGAACCATTAAAACTTCAATTGCAGGCACAACTCTGTTTTGAGAAAAAATACCTGTTGTGGAAAAGCTTTAACATATAAAATTTCTAAAGTAATAATCACCATCTCTGAGAATTGTGTCTTTGAAAGGATAGCACTTCCATCTCTTCTTAGCTCACTGCACTGCCTTCAGTGTTTCTGATCAGTACTGTCTTTATTTGAAAATGACAGTAGCTCTGAGAAAAGTACTAGCTGTGCTTAATCACTACTTGAACGGTTTTTTTTAGTGAGGTTTATTTAACACATAACATTAGCACATAACACAAAATATGTTTATGTTGCAGGATCAGCATTGACTAAGCAACACTTGTTTGGTGATCTGTACACATGCACATGTCCACATCTCAGCAGTCACTTTGAGCTCCTTTTATAATCAGTAGAGGAAAACAAGTGAAAATAGTCAAGCATGAATAGTATTTTAGGTACCTAAACTTCTGGTAGATGAGTTTCATTTTGCAGGTCACTATCACCTGGTATAGTTACACTGCAATACTGGGTTGTTTGTGCAGGCTAAAGTTCACTGATCCACTTTTACAGCTAGGAATCAAGGGGTTGCTATTACTCCACTGTGAGAAAAACCTTTTCATACCTAAAGCTGTAGCAAAAGCATAGTTACACAGTTGAAGTTCTTTCCAGTTTGAGTGGGAAGAAATCCCACTGGATTTTGTGCGTAACCACATGGTGGGAGACGCAAGCTATTAGGGGCAGTAGGGATGCCTGCACTACGAAGCCATTGTCCTGCATCCTTTATCCAAGCCAGGGAGAAGGGCAGGTGGGCAGACAGGGTTCTGCCAATGGGACAATGAAGGCTTTCTGAGTCCTCCTCCTCCTCAGGGTTTCCCCATGTCCTTCTTCCCAGCCTTCCTGTCTCTATTTTACTCCCAAAGTCAAATTCTTGTCTCATGACTGAGGTGTCAAAACTAAATTCTGCTGAGAGCAAGCACCTAGATGAGTTTTTTGAGACACAAACCAGCTTTCAATCACTTTCCTTCCTTGTGCTGTTTCTTAATATTTTCCTATTGTCCAGTACATGTGTACTCACTTGCAAAGCCTGGGACATAAGTTATTTCTCTGGTAAAATCTAGGGCAGATGAGAAAGTTGCTGTGTCTTTAAGAGATGTTGTCTGAATCAATTTATAAGGACCAGACTTACATGAAAACACAGATTTCAGATAACTATTACAACGTATTTCAAATATTTAGAAATACTCTTCAGTATCTTTCCAGCAGATAGAAGCTGTAAAGTATTAGAAAGCAGGCCAAAAAAGCTCCTTCCTTCTCTTTGCAAATGATTCAGAGCTTCTGTAAGTGAACAGAAGCTGAAAGTGAGGCCATTGCTTGGAAAGGGAGGAACAGTACTTAATTTACATCACTATTTTTTTTCCTGTCCCGGCTTGGGTTTTTAGTCACTGGGATTTTTTAGTTTGAAGGAATTCCTAGCCTTAAGGAAGTCCAAGGACTCTTTTTACATAGTGTTGTCATCACGTCAGTGTTTTTTCAACAAGTAAACAAGGTGATGTTTCCACTTTCGAATTATTTCTTATACTTGGTTTCATTAATTTTATTTTTTTGACAGTGTATGTTGTACTTGTGTGGGAGATTTGTTGGAAGACTCTTTGCTGTATTGCAAACAAACCAGACGTAGTTCAGGAATCATTGTTAGAGAGATGGCTGATCATGCACTGGACTTTTTGCAGCAATCTGGAGTGAATAAATCTCAGTGAGCTGGAGGATTGCAATACATCCCCAGTCACTGGTGTATCTATGAACAACACTGGTTGTGAGAAGGAGAAAGATAATTCACTTCATGGAATAAATTGTTCCTTGTGTTCTTCCTCTACTTCCCAGCTGAGAAACAGCAGGTACAATCAACAAACATACAATTTCCTCTCCCAAATATTTTCCTTCTTTTATGATAGCTTGGCTTCTTATTTATGTTCTTTCTTCAGCTTGTAATTTTATTTATATGTAGTTGGAAATAAAGAATAGTTCACTAGAGGAAGGGAATTCATTGTGCAGTGTGTTTGGAAGAGGAAGCGGGAGAAAAGGACAAAGAAGAAAAATAAATTTAAATTTCACCTGTGCAAGAAACTCCAGCTCTTCTAAGCTATGGTGGACACATAAGGAAAAAATAAGGAGAAACAGATTGTTGTTGCTTTTTGCCATCTGCTCAGTATGCCACATAGCTTTTATCAGCAGGGAGCTATTACCACCNAAAAAAAAAAAAAAAGTAGTAAGTAGTATAACAGAAAAATAATTTCCACCATTTAAATATATTTGTATATTTTTTCCCTACTGGGCTGAATTTTTGTGCTTGCAGCCTTGACATATGTCCAGCTGGTCTGTGCCAACATAGTTTGGCTTGACAAGTGCCCACACTGGACGGTACTGCTGCCACTATGTAACTCTGTAGGACTTTGCTTTTATAACCCTCCACCCACCTCCAATTTATGGGTGAGCTGTGCTGAGATCACCACACAAACACATTTCTGATCCAACCAGTTCTGGAGCTTAAGTTACCAAAAAGGGAGTATTAAGATTTATGCAACAGAAATGTACATAAACCTGTTCCTCATTCCCTATTTTTATCACAACAGCTGCAGCAGTAACAGCAGCTGCAATGATGGATCTCTCCATAGGTACTTCTGTGTCATTTTCACTGAGATCTCCTCTTCCACCTGTCCCATCAACATCTGTCTTCATTTTGGAGAGACAGAGATACATAACTGCATGCTTGAGCAAGGCTGCGTGTGCATTCCCTGGGACCCTAACTGCAATTGAATGTAGCTCTTCCCCCTGTTAATTCCCATCGTATATCCCTGGGGCTGCTCCTTTAAAACAGCAATTATTCCATTTAAAATCAAACAGTTTTTCCCTGCACCAAAAAGTTCCCAGTTTAAGTTAACCAGCTTTCTTTCATCTTTGCATGTATTGCTTCAGATGCACTGCTTTCCCAGAAATTTTAACCCAGTTTTGTAAACCTCTTCTTGCTTTCCACATGTGTACATTAAACTATGAACATGTTCATTAGCCTGTCTACTTTTCAGCAATTAATTTCTCTTGAGCAGCTACTGTTTATTTTACCATATTTTACTGATGGCTATATTCCGTTTGGAGAGATGCACAACTATAGGTAAGACATTTATGAATGAAAGTGATACTAACTACATAGAAAAAGACAGAAAGGATGGTGGTACTAGATAATTTTTTTGACAGAACCCTCCAGAAATTAACTGGTCCTAGTTACAGTTACTTTCTCCTATAGAATGGGACAACAAAACAAAACAAAACATGTATTCATTGCTCCTCGTCCTTGTCCCTGTATCTGTGATGAGTGACGGGACTAGATGAAAAGAATTGAGAGCTAAAGGAAGGTGAATATGTTTTTATTTGTAGGTTGTTTTGGAGAACACTGATAACTCTTTTGATCTTATCTATGTGGACTGGACAATTGGAGACCATTGATATTGTTGGCAAGGGCTTTTTTCTTAATGTAATCTCACTCTCCATTGGTTTGAACATTCATCAAAGGACATTGCACCATGCAGCCAAAGTTAATGTCTATACTAATTGAAATCAGTTGAGTGATTCAGTTCTCCTAATGACATAGCCTCTGTATCACTGGAACTTCTTCCCCAGCTAATGCAAACCATAATAAGTACTTTGCAAGGCTTTATTTTTTGATTTGTCTCCTCTATTCTCGGAATGTCGTCATTGAGTATTAATGAAGACTTATGAAATCATATATTTATTAAAAATACACTTCTATAGATAAGGTTTTTAAAGATTTTATAGATCTTAGTTATCTTATGTTGTGGATTTTCTTGATGTGGTTACTCATTGAATATTTAAAAGAGCAACATAATTTGCTAAATATGATATGAGTCTCAAGTATATTGACATTAAACAAGGTTGCTGAGAAATTTGCCCAGTGTATTGGATGTCTGTATTGGATAACTCTCAAGCTTCTTATTCATGATTTTTTCATAAAAATGAAAATAAGATTATTTGATTGCAAACCAGTATAAATGAATTGGCAAAGATCTTTTTTTGAAGGAGACTCCTGGGCAAGGAATCTAAAATACATAATGATAGAAAAATTGTTCTTTCGATGTATCTCTACAGAAGACCAGGACCCAGGTACAAGTGAGAGAAGCCTGCATGCTAGTCCTGTATGGACAGCATCTGACACCAATGCACCAAGGTGGAAGTCAAGGATAGTTTTAGAAAAGAAACGCCTTGAACTTTGGTTGACGTGTGATGCTTCAGTGGGAAACTTCCTCCTGTTCATGCAAACAGTGATTCTGCCTGTGGTGGATGTAGAAATGATGTTGGGACAACTGATTTGGAGAACTAGAACTCGGCTTTCACAAGCCAGGTAATTTTCTAGTCTTCATTCACAAAGTAGCCAACTCATCTAAAT
This sequence comes from Thryothorus ludovicianus, assembly GCA_013397245.1. NCBI lineage: Eukaryota > Metazoa > Chordata > Aves > Passeriformes > Certhiidae > Thryothorus > Thryothorus ludovicianus. Next base: position 108,914 of record VZTB01015551.1, on the reverse strand, counting down.
AGTGTCTTCTCACTTTTCTGTTCATCTTAGTAGATATGATTAATTTATAACATATAACTGCTATATTGGATATGACACTTAAATATTTCTCATAGTGAATATGATCATTCGGTGTTGCAAAGTCTGCTTTGATTAAATTGCAGGTCTTTTCCATTTTTAATCATTCTATGAGTCTATGTATATTTTACTTTGCAAGCTCTATAAGATACAGTAATGCCATATCTGGCTGTTCAGCTAGGTGCATTTCCTGACTGCACCACCATTTACTGCTTCTGGAGAACCTATAACTTTGCCTGACCAGTATTTTTAATTTATTCTGCTGTTTCCCTCAAGGTTGCTACCAACATGTGTCATGTACTTTCCCTCCTTGTTTCAGTTGCAAGTCATGCAATATAGATAGAACTAAAAATTCAAATAGCACTCTGCCTTGTTTCTGTACTGTCCTTGTCAAACTTTCACCCATTGCATATATCCCTGATATTTCTCATCATATACTGGTAAGAGCTGCAAGGACATGGTTGGGTAAAGGCCATGTGAGAGAATTTTTCCATCCATTCTCTAAGATAAAGGAATTTGCTAAAGGGGTACATTGCTTTTTTTAGTGGATCTTGCTTCCATATTCTTTAAAGAAAAGATTATCTATTATGCTGCTGGTGTTAGTGGCCATCACACGTGTAACTATTATTTTGAGGCTATTTAATACCCATGAGTTTTCCCCCTTGCATTGCAGCCTCTTTTCTGTCTGATTTTATTTGTTCCTATTGATAGTTTCTATTTTTAAAGTTATGCTAGCTTTCAATAGATGCTAGAGGTGGTCACACTAAACAAAACAAACCAAAATGTGGCAGTGTTCCCTCCTCCTATGAATGAGTAACAATGGTGAAAGCAACTCACTCCATGCTTTTCCTAAATCACAAAATTAGAGAACCATTTAGGAAAGAAAAGACCTTAAAATCACTGGGTCCCATAAATGCTGGGCTTTCTCCTGAGTCTCTGGGCTGGTTTAAAGCCATGCCAGTAACAGTGTTTGCAATGCCTGTAGGCAGCTGGAGCAGTGGTCTCACAGCTCAGGTCATTCTAGGACAGACCTTTCAAGTTGATTCACCAAACACTGGCTCTTTTTCTGCTAGCAAAAAGAACAGTGTTTTTAAATAATATATTTACAAGCCAGGCTAGATTTTGTCTCCACATGAGATGGTAAAATATTAATCCTGGCTCTGTGCTGTCAGAGTTGAATGTGGCTGTCAAGATCTTTAGGACAGAGCTCAGGAGAGGTAGGTCTGATGCAGCACCTGCCTGTGGAGTTGGAGTCCCTGCCCTGGGCTGACCTGGCCCCAGCAAGGGCTTTCCAAACTCTCACTGGTGTGTCTTGCAGCTGCTTGTCTTCTCTTTTGTGACTGTGTCTGTCTGAAGATGGGAGCTGAACAGTGTGTCCTAATGTGGCTTTAGCAAAATTGCAGCTAATCTAATGCCTGTTCTCTTGCTGGCCTGGTTCTGACATGTCATCACATCTTTTCCATCTGAACAGTAATGCTGTCATGCTAAAATGCATAGTGAATTGATGTTTGTGGAAGCACCCTTGTCTTTGGGTACTTTACATACGTGGGGTTGGGTGTCCCTTGCATTTTTCATCCTATCCTGCTTTTATGTCTCTAGAGTGGCACACCTGACTCTGTGTTTTATATACCTCCTAAAAAGGAGGAAAAATAGCCTGTAAGAATCTTTTTGGGGCAGAGGTGGGTAAGGAGTAAAGACTTAACAGAACTGATACTTATCCAAAATCCTGGACTTTTTCAGGAATAATACATGTTGGGTTTGTGTCCCAGGATAAAATGTTATGTTCTTTTCAGAGGGGCTCCTCAGATTTGGAGAGCAGAGATAATAAAATGGGAAGAGGAATTAGTATCCACATAACATTATCAGTCTACCCAACCAGGTGCCAATATTTATACCACCATGTCTATGCAAATAAATCTCAAAATGTTTCTCAGCATGTTTGGCAATCTTTGCTGTGCTCCCACTGTTTTCAAGTTTAAGTAATGTCATTCTGCAAAGCAGCTGTTGGGCTGAGGAGGGGAAAGCTGCTCTCAGATACACAGCATAATAAATTTCTGATTGTTATTATAGTCTGACTGAGTTTTTGACTAGAAAATTTCAGGGGATGTATTTTAAAACCCCCTAAATATGAAGATTCTGAAGAGGAATACTTCAGAGAGTTGAAGGAAATATAGGGATAGTTTAGAGAAAAATAAGTCAAAGAAGAAATATTAGAAAGAATTTGTTAGGGGTTATGGAGAGGAATAAAATTAACATTCAAACAGTAAGTACCCTGACAAAAACCTTTCAGATTTTAAGGAATTTTACATCAATGGACTGGCATTTACTTAAAGAAGCAGCAAAGATGGCAAGACTTGGACAAATCCCAAAAATCTCTGAAACATGTCTGAGTACAAGCTCTAATACCTAAAGGCATTGTTTGCCCGCCATGTTCAGACACCTGAGGGGCTGTTGCCTCATGTTGGGGTGTTGGGGAGCAGTGGCCCTCCATATTCTGCCTTCAGGGTGTCATAGTGCTGCGTCTGTTTTGGCCTTTCTGGTTCGGCAGGTTTTGCAGGTGTATATCAGAGTGATGCTTTGTGCCACAAATCTCAAGCCTGGAACTAGAACCAAGCTTGTAGGAAAGCCCAGTTCCTGCTGAGATGTCTCTTTTCAAAACTCTGTCACTCAGACAGTTCAGACAAGAGCCTGGGGAACTTTCTGCATAGATTGTGCTGCAATCTTTAACCCTTTCCAGTTTTCAATATCTCTTCCAGTCCTGCCTGCTGTTATTTGTAGCATCTTAGGGGCTAGCTTGTTTGGGAGCTTTTTCACATCTTTCCCTAATCCCAATTTGTTCCCAGAAATCTTCCTGACTGCAATAACTATGACAATATTAGGCAGCTGCTCAACTAAGTATGCACTTGTTTACATCAATCTGTGTATAGCTACTCCTCATTACTTGGTGGTTAATGATCTTACACCTAGATAGGAACCAAATTTGCAAAGATACATCTCTTGATTCTGATACTGCTCCTTTGCAAGTACTAGATGAAATCTGCTACAGAAGACCTGCATGCCAGTGGAAGGCAGCATCTGGTGATTACTTCAGAAGAGACTTGAAGACAAAATTAACGGAACAAATTAGCTTCAAAACCAGTTTCCTTGTTTTAAACTTTTCCTTTGACCATGAGAATACCTCCATGCTTGTATTTTCTGACATGATTTCCTAGTCTTAGCTCTGCCCACAGATCATAGTCTGAAGCTTCAATAGTTCTTCCCTTAATGTGTCAAACAGATCTGATGTGATGGAAGTGTTGAGACATGTCCAGAAAGTTCAGGATCTGAAGCTGGAAAATGAGTGTCATGGAATACTATGGGCAGTTCTTCCTGTTTCTTCAGACTCGTTGAAACATCAGACACTTTTTCCCACACCAGACATTGCAGAGAAAACATCTTTTTTGTACCTTTTTTTGTCTGGACAGTGCCATGACTATAAGAAGAATTTATGAAGGTGTCCCATCTCTTCACAGATGACTGGATTTCCTTGCTAACAACTGCCCACTAATCTGTTAAAATACTTTCGGATGTAAATTGTTATTTACACAGAAACCTCCTAAAATGACTTCTGACCTCAGTGAACCCAGAATCCATGGGACTGGGATTTGGATAGAAGAACTGTCACTTTCCCCTCAGAGTCTCTTAACATTTTGGCACAGAAGACATGGATTTTCCCATTTTCCTGCAGTGCTTAATGTCTGGTGATAGATTTGATATCTATTTCAAGAATAATTTGCCATTCCCATTAAATTCATTAATTTGTAATGCATCAGTGCTACCTGTGACAACTAAATAACACATACCAGTAGCTAAAGGTATTTTTTTTCCCCCTGACATGTAAAATATAACTTTATTTCTATTAAGGAGTAAGGAAAGTACAGGAACTTACTTGGTTTGCATGAATTTGTGGACTTCAAAAGGTGAAAGAGAAGCCAGACTAAAATCAAATTATAAGCTTATTGTGAATAATATGAGCTCATCCTTAGATGAGTGTCCCTACAAATTCTCTCAGTGTGGTTGGTATTCCAGTGGTCTCTTTTCATGGCTGGATGCATTTGCTGAGTTGTGCATCTTCTGGGATGATTTGCTCCTAAAAGGTCAAGCAAACTGGATGTGGCAGCAACCAAGGACTTTTGCTAAAAATGATTCCTTTTAAAAAGGGAACATGTTAGGGATGGAGGAAAGAAAAAAAGCTTTGTTTAAATGCTAAAGGGAATGTGATAGAGATGAAGGAAAGAAAAGAAGACTTGTTTAAGTGCTACAGACCTTCAAGCTACACTAATTAAAGAGCCTGACCTAATAAAAGATGGAATTGGTTGGTGGTATCTGCTGCTATATCATGGTGTATTAGCTACCTCTGGGACTCTGGGGACTTTGTAGAAGAAAACAGTCATCAATATATAATGCAATCTCTCAGTCTTTGCAGAGACTTCCAAGAAGGAATTTGCTGACCTTTTCCCTCAGCCACTTTCTCTGAGATGTTTCCATTCCATGTTACTTTTAAACTCTTTAGAAGCATGAAGCATTGCTATTAGTCTGTTGAAATATTAGAGACATAGTGATGCGGTCAGATAGACTGACAGAATTCTGTTTCCCAGAATGGCTCTTGCAGTCCCAGAAATATTTCTCCCCCCTTAGCAACAATTCTTGAAAATTCATGAGCATACAAAATGAAGTAGAAAAAGATAAGCAGGTATATAGCCCAGTCTCCTATAAAAGAGGAAACATAACCCAGGAAAATATTTGCAAGGAGCCCCTGAAATTAAAATGGAAAAATACGCCTTTAGGGTCAGCATGAGCAGAAGGAAGTTGGAGCTATTAGCAGTTAGTTGTTTGGTTTTTATCACCACTGAAGTTTATCAGTACTTCCTATATTTTCTGTATAGAAATGGTATTGCATGAGTGAAATATCTTTAATCTATCAGTTTTTTCTTTTAAGCCCCATTTAATTATGTCTAAGGGGATAAAAGTAGCAATGTGATGTCATGCATGGGGTGTAGCATGGGGGTTTCAGCTTGAACTCTGTAAAGCTGGCAAAACACTTGCCTGTTCTCCTTAGAATGAACAAATGAATCATTACATCAGGCACTCCTTCTCACCTGTGCCAGGTTGCAACACAGCACTTTTTGCAGAGTTCTGGAGTATGCCTGGGCTCTGGCCCTGCAACCAGTGACCACTTCGTGGCATGTTCAGGTGATCTTGGTCCATTTCAAGGTCTCAGCACTGGGATTAAAGCACCCAGACACTGTGGCAAATGTTTCTTCTTGCATTGCAGTTTGATTTGCATTTAACCCTGAGTGAGTTGATTTGCATGACTGTGCAGTGGTGTCAGGACTGCTGCACCTCTGCCTTGTGGGCAGTAGTGCAAAGTTGAGATCACTTACTCTCCTTGGTGTTAGTCACATCCACCTAACCTTTGTGTCAGATTCCTAAGCAAGGAGGCAGGGGAGTGGTGTGGATGATGGGACTTCAGTTTTTAAACTCTGCAGTGTCCTGTCTGAAAATCACCATCCAAGATTTTTGCCAAAGTGCAGCTCTGCCCTTGAGGAGCTGCACAGACTTAACAGATGAGACAAAAGAGAGAATCTCAGTGTAACTCTCAGTCTACTGATTTTTCTGATAACTATATTTTAAAATGTAGTAGCCCGTAGTGTATATGGGCATTATGTCTTGCTTTTGCTTTAAATTGCAGCCCAAAGAATTTCCATTTGAGAACTGAAAGCAGATGTTGAAAACAGCTTTTTTTCATATTTCCATAATGTAAAAAGGACCTATGTATGTATAATATAGCCTTTTCAAATTTGTTTGAAAATACATTGCTTCTGACTTGACTTTCCTTGTGCCAAAGACTTGAGTCTGACACGTTTTTTCAGCCAAAGCCTTAATCTAACCCCATTAATTTTTTTAAGATATTTTAAGATATTTTTAAGATATTTGAAACATTGAGCAAGAGTTGTTGACAAGGTTTGTTGTATTTATACAGTATTATTTTCACATTAGTATTAAATAAAAATTATCTATAAGAAAATAGACTTTTTATTTAAATAGAATAAAGTTTTGAGTACTGTCCCTGGAAGACTAAAATTCACAGCTTCCCTTTTGTGATGGTTCCTCAGCTGTATGAATACAAAATTTATGTTCTATGCATTTCTAGGCTATGTTTCCTAGAAGTTACCCAAAAATACTGATAAAATAAAAATAAAATACTGATAAAATAAAAATAAAATACTGATTAACAAAAAAGGGGTTTTACATAGGGATTAAGTAATAGATAGGATTCCATGTGAAAGCTGTTTATGCTCCTGTGTAGTGTAACTTGTCAGATACCATATGCAGTTACCTACTCAAGTGTAGTTTTCTGAATTGCTGTTTGCTTACAAGCTTCAACATCTATTTTTTCTTAAAACCTCACAAAATTTCAAATGAGTTTTTGCAACAAAGCGCTTGTTCTCATGTAACTTAGCAGTTACATTCAGATTAATTTTTGAAGCTGAAGGACTTTCCATTTGAGCCACGCTTTGAGAGATCCACACAATCAGGGAATTATAGTATATAATTGCAGTATATTGTAGAGTATAAAGGTAATTTGGGATATAATTACTTTAAAGCACATAAGTGGACACACTTTGCTGAAAATGCATATGTTTAAGGGTAATTGTTTTCTTGGAAATTAAAATGATTAGTTTTGTACAGTTTCACTAGTATGCCCTCCAAAAGCTCTGATAAACATACACTTGCTGGATATTTTTTCTAGAATGATGATCCATCTTTTTGATTACAGAGGCTTATAAATCATATTACCTTGTGCACTTCAGTTGTATTTGCTGATACTGTATTTTGGCTTCTATAGTAGTAATCACTTTAAGCTGCTAGGATTTTTTTTAATGAATATTGAGTTCTTTTTTCTCAGTTAAAAAAACTTTGAAAAATCTAATGAAAAACATGTGCCTCTCTAGTACTAAATAAAATTAACTTAGGAATCTCTGTAGTATAGGCAGAAGTCAGTTTTTACAACCTTCCAGCCTGAATTTATGAGATGTGAGATGAACAACAGAAAAGGTAGGCATGTATATGGAAAGAGTGCAAATTTAGGGTGGGAGGGAGGCAACGGAAGTGTAGGGTTGAGCATAAAATTCTGGAGGACTGAGAGATATTTTAGCTGCAAAGCAATGTTAGTTGTTTTTAGTGGAGATAGCCACTTGAAAAATCCCCAAGCTTAAGTGGAAGAGGTGACAAAATTGAGATGCAGGGAGCAGGCAGGATGTGCAGTCTGTGATACAGAAGGGCAAGGGGCACATGGGCAGATTTCCTCTCTCATCTCTGCGTGAGATTGTGAAGGGCAAGTGTGGAGATTGTGTGATGTGCAGGCTGTGTGGGTAGAGAGAGCTGGTCAGGAAGATGTGACTGCAATAACACAAAGCAGAGCCATGGCCAGAGCTGCAAGGACTGAGCAGGTTTGTATCATCCTCTGAGGTCCAAGTTTTGGGGACAGGCAGGACTGGTTCAAGTGTGATGATATGCAGATCTCATGCAGGTCTCATCACCATGATGTGCTGCTAGGGATCCAGTATGAGAAAAGTGTTTTCAGCAGCCACTTAAAAAAAGTCTTTTAAATACATGTAGTGAAAGGGGAGTAGGGAAAAGTGAGAAGACAAAAGATGCCAAAGGATACAATATAGGGAGAGAAAAGGCAGCAAATGAATAGAAAACCTGTTGCTGGGGGCAGATGCTGATGAGACAAATGAAGATGCTACTTTGAACAAGACTTTCAAACAAGCATTCTGCTACTGCGTTTCTCTGTATTAACCTGCTCTTTTTGTGCATTGAACACAAACACTATGCTAGTGCCAACACCTTGCTAAAAATGGGTGTTGGTTTCCTTTAGACATCTATTGCAATGAGAAGACATTATGTCAGCATACTGGTCTGTACTGAAAGCAGGTTTTAATACAAAGAATGAGTCTGATACCCTCATCTCCCAAAATAGTAACAGGCAAACTCTTGCTATTTTGTGTGTCTCTGTGCAGTCCCTCTAGACAGACTCCAAAGATCATAGAATCACACAGAATCACAGAATCAATTAGACTGGAACAGACCTCTGAGATCAATGAATCCAACCTTTACTTGAACACCTCCATGGATAGTGACTCTACCACTTTCCTGGGCAACCCTTTCCAATATCTGATCACCCTTTCTGTGAAGGATTTCTTCCTAATGTCCAATCTAAGCCACCTCTAGTGGAGACTGAGGATATGTCCTCTTGTCTTATCACTGTTTGCCTTGGAGAAGAGACAACCCTCACCTGTCCTTTCAGGGAGGAGTAGAGAGTGATAAGGTCACCCCTGAGTCTCCTTTTCTCCAGACTAAACACCCCCAGCTCCCCCAGGATTTGTACTGCAGATCTTTCCTCAGCTCTGTTGCCCTTTTCTAGACCTGCTCCAGCACCTCAATGTCCTTCCTGAATTGAGGGGACCAAATAGGATTTGAGGTACAGCCCCACCAGTGCCCAGGACAGGGGGACAATCCCTGCCCTGGCCCTGCTGCCCACACCATTGCTGATCCAGGCCAGGATGCCATTGGCCTTCTTGGCCACCTGGGCACACCCTGGCTCATGTCCAGCTGCTGTCACCAGCACCCCCAGGGCCTTTCCAGCCACTCTGTCCCAGCCTGTGGCACTGCCTGGGGCTGTTGTGACCCAAGGGCAGGACCCAGCACTGGGCCTTGTTGAACCTCACACCACTGGCCTCAGCTCATGATCCAGATCCCTCTGCAGAGCCTTCCTGCCCTCCAGCAGATCAACGCTCCCACCTGAACTGCTGTAGTTTTGAATTTCTAATAGCAGTTTCAATCCTATCATCCAGATTATCAATAAAGATATCCAGAAAGATGTGGGGGGGAGGGCAAAAGATAGGTCACACTCGGTCACTGGTCTGGAACAAAGCTGAGATCTGAGTCCTAAAGGAGGAAGGCTGCTTTCTGGGCTTCAACAAACTCTGTATTTTGCATTTTTGGGCTTCCAGCTTTCCTGCCTTTAGGCTTGCAAGAGCAACTGTTTGCATCCTTCTTTACTAGAAGAGAAAGCAGAAGATTCTTTGAAAAATGAAAGAAATGAAATGAAAATGAAAGAAATCTTTTATATATGGTGGAAAGTATTCTCTGGATGGCCCTTGCATTGACACCTTCTCTGCTGACCTGTGTGAAAAGTAACAACATGAACTAATGTGAATCTGCTTTTGGCTCTTCCTGGGAAGTACAGAAATGTCAAGAATTAGGGTGCAGATGTCACAGGTTTAGAGGGAAAATACCAAAATCTTAAAAGTAAAGGTGAGGGACAGCACTGACTACAGATAATATGGTTTTAGAGGGAGAAGGAAACAAACATCTCAGCATCCCCCATGTCCCTGATGATCCTGAGGCTTTCAGTGCAGTGGCCTCAAAGGATGAGTGTTTTGTCAGAAATTTAAGTTGAAAGGCAGGAGAAATATGAAAATAAAAAGCAAACAGAAAATTGTGCAGTTGAGATGAAACTCCCAGAGGGCCAAATTCTACAGGTTTTCTTGTTTTCCAGATTTCCTGGTTTAATTGGAAATCAGGAAAACTGCTGCAGGGAGGAATAGGGCTGCAGCAATTATAGAAATGTGGCATTAAAGATATGAGCACTTAAAGGCATAGTGAGTAACCAATTTGTTTTTCAAGGACCATAAAACTGAGATCCTTGACTGGAATCTCTGGGGCAGCCCTAAACCAGTACTGCATATGAGAGAAATGGTAACGTATATGAAAAAAATATCACATATACCTGCCATTCCCCTTTGCACTGTATAACAGAACTGCTTTAGAGTAGTTGAAAAAAAATTACGTTTTTTCATTTTTGACTCTGTGCACTTTAAACTCATAATCTTCTATCTGAGCTGTGAATTTTAACGGCTGGATGCAGTTCAAAACCCAGGCAAATATAATGCATTTTAATTTATATTTATTTTAATTCAGCTATATATACTTGTTTCTTTCATTTCTTTCTTTGAGTCCTTATCTATCTGGCTCCTTTTACACTACCATGGGTCATGATTCATATTTAGGAGAGTGAAAAGAGTCATAGAATCATAAAATCAAAGAATGGTTTGTGTTGGAAGGGATCTTAAAAATCATCTAGTATCCCCCCACTCCCCTCCATTGCCATGGGCAGAGACATTTTCCATTAGAGCAGATTCCCCAGAGCCCATCCAGCCTGGCCTTGACACTGCCAGGGCTGGGCACTCACAGCTTCTCTGGGCAACCTGTGCCATTACCTTATCATCCTTACTACAAAGATCTTACCCCTAACATTTAATCTGAACCTGCTCTCTTTTAGTTTGAATTCATTCCCTCTTTTCCTATCACTACATAAAAAAGTAAAAAGTCCCTTTCTATCTTCCTTGTAGGCTCAGTTCAGGTACCAAAAGGCAACAATTAAGTCACTTCAAAAGCTGCTCTTTTCCAGGCTGAACTATCCCAAGTCTCTCAGCCTTTTCTCCTACAAGAGGTGTTCCATCCCTCTGATTGTCTTGGTGTCTTCCTTCTGGACTCTCNTTATCATCCTTACTACAAAGATCTTACCCCTAACATTTAATCTGAACCTGCTCTCTTTTAGTTTGAATTCATTCCCTCTTTTCCTATCACTACATAAAAAAGTAAAAAGTCCCTTTCTATCTTCCTTGTAGGCTCAGTTCAGGTACCAAAAGGCAACAATTAAGTCACTTCAAAAGCTGCTCTTTTCCAGGCTGAACTATCCCAAGTCTCTCAGCCTTTTCTCCTACAAGAGGTGTTCCATCCCTCTGATTGTCTTGGTGTCTTCCTTCTGGACTCTCTCCATGTCATTCCTGTGCTGAGGACCTCAGAGCTGGATGCAGTGCTCCAGGTGGGGTCTCAGCAGAGCAGAGCAGAGCAGAGGGGCAGAATCCCCTCCCTGCCCTGCTGCCCACGGGGCTCTGGATGCAGCCCATGACACGTTTGGCTCTCTGGGCTGGGAGTGCCATGGCTGGGTCATGTCCAGCCTCTCACCCCCAGCACCCCCAAGTCCTTCTCCCCAGGGCTGCTCTGGATCTGTTCATCCCCAGCCTGTGTTGGTATCTGGAATCATCCTGACCCTGGTGCAGCACCAGCACGTGGCCTTGTGAGCTCCACATCTGCTCACTACTCCAGGCTTCTCTTGATGGCATCCCATCCTTCAGATGTGTCAACAGCATCACTCAGCTTGGGGTCATTGGCAGATTTACTGAGGGTACACTCAACCTCTCCATTGATGTCACTGGTGAAGATATTAAATAACACCGGTCCCAGTAGAGACCTCTGAGTGCACCACTTGTCACTGATGTTCATTGGGACTCTGAGCCATTAATCACCACCCTCTGGATGGGTCTGTACAACCACTTTCTTATCCATACAATAGTTCACCCTCTGAATGCATCTCTCTCCAGTTTAGAGAGAAAGATGTTGTGGGGCATTACAGAAGTCCAGGATGGCCACAGCCTTTTCCTTGTCCACTGATGCAGTCAGTCCACTAAAGAAGGCCACTGGATTGTTCAGGCAGGGCTTGACCCTGGTGAAGCTGTGCTGGTGTCTCAAATAACCTCCCTGTCCTCCATGTGTCTTAGCACAGCTTCTAGGGGGATCTATTCCATGATATTCCAGGCACAGAGCTGAGGCTGACAGGTCAGTAGTTCCTGGAGTCCTCACTTCTACCCTTTTAAAATATGAGTACAACGTTGCCCCTTTTCCAGTCTCCTGGACCGCCATGCGTTTTCAAATATCATGGAGCATGGCTTGACACCTACAGCTGCCATTTCACTCAGGACTCTGGGATGCATCTCACCCATTCCCATTGACTTATGTACATTCAGGTTCTTCAGGTGGTCACAAACCTGATCTTTACTTACAGTAGAAGGGACTTTCCCCCTCTAGATTCTGCTATTCACCAGTCAAGAAGTGCGGGAAAAAAGGTTTCCAGTGAAGACTGTGACGAAAAAGTTGTTGAGGACATTTACATTTAAAACCATTTATTCCCTATAATGTCTGTCACACCATTTAGGCCAAACATAGGACAGATCTCAGGTATCAGTTAACATCCTCTGATCTCTGTCTGTGAGATAGGAGTAATAATGCTCATCATCCCAAGGAGGTAGTGAAAATTACCGGGTATTTATAAATATGAAGGTTGAATCCCCACACAAAATCTGCACATGTTGGTTGGCTCCACAAGTCTGTAAATATCAAATTATCAGAAATATTTTCTACACAAAGTTAGTGGGCTTTTTCTATATGTCAGTGACTGTACAAGACTTCTGGAAGCAACAAGTGTTTTCTAGGAACTTTGATATTTAATAAAAGCTTTATTCCTTTTTCTCTCGTGGTTGTTTTAATGTTTACAGCTCCCTACCCAGTCCTCTTGAAACCATATGGCTGCCACTGTCGATTTAAGGCACGTATGTCTGTATGGAAGCAGAATACCAGGGAGCCAGCCCAGTAACCTTTGAATCTAGCGTTGCTTGTTTTCTTTCCTAAATATTTTTTCAATAGGGGTAGAAAACATCTGGATTTTCATAACTGCTGTTTTATATAATGAAGAAAACAAAAAAGAAGACAAAGAAAAGGAAAAGAGAGTAGGAAAAAACCACTGAATTGCAAAAGAGTAATATATGATTCTTTCTTCAACTGCTGAAAGTTTTCCATGAAATATTTTGGGGATGGGAAAAATACTTTTCCCATTACCATCAATGCTATTACCTCAGGAATAAGCAAACTTTGTGAGCAGGTATCACTGCCTTTCAGTTTTGAATTCCATAAAAATTAATTTAACCTCAGCTGGTTAGTCTAGCTTTTAAATAATTCTCCATAACCACAGTCTCAGTCCATAGTTAATAACAGCTGCTCTTCATTACTAATCCATCCTAAAGTGAAATAAATATGTCCAACTATTGGAAAACTACTACTGGAAAAACGTATTTCTCTCCCTCACTTTGTTTCAGCATCAGATGTAAAGGCAGAGTAGGGAAAGCAGTTTTGATGGCATTGCCAGCACAGGCAGTGCAAAACCACAAGCTGGGGCTGCTCCCAGAAGCTCCTCTAGGCCTGCAGCCCACAGGGGTAAACTCGACCTCCCTTCAGCAGGGAAGCCCAACCTCTGGGCAGGCTGCACCCACCTGGACCTTGCTAGCCTTTAATGCCAGTCATTCGGCATTTCAGTGTGGCATTTTAGCATTTGCAAAGCCTGTTCGTTGTTGCAAAGGAAATAAATTGTGAATTTTTAGTTAGGTGTGAGTATGCTAACATCACAAATGCTATTTTCCAAACACTACAACCATTTCAGCCAAAGTAGATGTGGGGTGCACACCTAGAAAAAGGAAGTGAACTAGTTTATTTCATGTAGGAAGATTGATGATTAAAGAGGGAGGTGTTAAAAATATAGGGAAGAAAGTGCAATCTAAAAGGCAATGTACAGGAAGAGTGTTTGTGGCTGAGCAGTGGATTGGGTGTTGGAGCAATATCCAGTTGTTGGCTGGGTCCTGCTGCAGGGACTGGAGCCCAGCAACACACCCGTGTACACCACCATTCAACAGAGGATGGCTGAGGGAGAACCCAGACCAACCCTCTGAGAGGGGAGCACATCTGACAATTGTGACTGAGCTTTTTTCTTGTTCAAATATCCTAGATCCAAGCTCCTGGAGGTACCAGAGTGCAGCAGTTGCTCCCATGCAGCCTGTGAGCAGCCCCCTTCTGCCACAGCACTGCCCTTCCCGTTGAAGCCAGATGGGAAGCAATCACAGCAATAACCTGTCTGTGGATGTTCTTTGATCTCCTGCTCCAGCTGAAATTCATCCTTATTGGGGAGACCTTTGACAGACCTTTTGCAACACAAATATTCTCACCATGGTCTTGGGCAGGCTCAGTCCCAGTGGCAAGGAGTTCTGCCCTGCAGCTGAAGCTAGAAATGCAAGGTTTTAATCTTTTTGTGAAACAACAGATTCAATAGATGAAACTGTAAATTTTATTCATACTTTCCTTTCTGTTCAGAAAAAACAGGATTTTAATCACTCAGTTCATTGCTTGGGTCACTTCACTAGACTTCAGGAGAATTCATAATTAATGACTCAGAGCAGGCTTTCTTTTCTGAGTTCTTATTTTTCCTTTGAACTTAGCATTTTTTCTCTATCCCAGACAGCATAATTTGCATGATGAACAAATGATATATTAATCTTTTGATGTGGATTCACGTTGTTTATCAAATTTCTCATAATCTTATACCAGTCTGTCTTGTTATGTTTTTAAAGATATTAATCTTCAGCAGAGATAAAAAAAGAGAGGCTTTCCTCCCTGTGTCCTGTTATACCTATGGAATCACACTACCAACCTTCCATAAAATCCAGATAGAGATAAAACATTCTAATTTCCTTATGAAACAAATTAGCAAATTGTGACATGTTTAACTGATATCTCATGGTAGCTTTGTTAATTTCTGACCCCATTTAAAGTTTGGTTAGTAAATGATAATTAATTGTACAATAATTTCCTTGTGAAATGCACCACTTTTCTGGAAGTAAAAGAAAAGGTTAATGATAATGAGAAATACTATAGAACTGTTTGCATTTAACTACAACAAAATTTTGGCTGCAGCCACAGCTTTTCAGATTTGTTTGTATTTTTTGGGTAATGTTTTTTTGTGCACAGGTCCTTCCATAGCAATTTGGGTAAGTAATCCCTTTTATTTATTTATTTATTTTTGATTTTTTTTTTCCTATGATGGGCAAGCCTCTTATTGTCCTTAGAAGTGTATGTTTCCCTTTTTGTTGACAAATATGTTTACACATCAGTGACTGGAAGTCACACACGCCCATTTCAAGGAGAGAGATGTATGCTGTGGCTGGCTCTTGCAGCAGTAGCCAGTGCCTGTTGTGCTTTGGATGGGTGAGCTGATCCTCCACATAAGCAAGAATGAGCACCTTTTGACAGCTAAGGCAAATCCACAGTTTTCTGAAGGCCTAGATCTACACTCAGGTTTTGGTACGCACTCACATATCCAAGGGATGAGGCTTTTCTTGTTGTCTTTGCCTACATTATATAGAGGAAATCAAAGAAAAGCAACAGAAAGGGGGGGGTTTATTCCATGTCCAGAGGAATATGGGAGCAGTGGGCTACGTCATTATCTGTGTGCATATTCAAAGGACAAATATTTCTCCTGCTCCCTCAAAAAAGGAGGTTCTGACAGACTTCAGAAGTTTGACTTCAGACTTCAGACTTCAACAGATCATACAGTTTGAACCAGGGTAATATAATCATGCAGCAGAAGTGAAAAAATCCTATTATAGTATTTTTAGTGCTGGTTTATCTCGTTTCTTCATTAAAAGTGTCTTTTTAGTCTTTCAAGCAACAATAGTCTGCCTGACAAACCAAGTCCAGGAGTGTGGATTAATTGTTTCTGCCACATAAAAGCAGGCTGAGTTTTAAACAGGAATGTCCTTGCTGCCTTTGCACAAAGCATGCTGGCCTTGGCTGCTGGAGTGTCTTACTCAGCTACAGACCAGCTGATAAAACATATTGGTGGAGGGATGTAACCAAAATCAATGAACAATATTAAGTCTAGGATTTAAATGGCTTGTAGCCACTGCAAAGTTGAAGAAAATATTTTTCTCTTCAGATAGTTGATATTTCTAAAGACCCCCAAACCAGGTAGATATTTTTGATTTTCTGGAGCATTTCAGGATGCTCAAATGCTGTCAGAAACTGCTGCAGACATTGAAGAGCTGACTTGGGACTAGATGTCGTCTTTTTGCTTCATAATAAAGATGATTTTAGGACTGAGAAAAAACTTGATAGTTTCTTTGTATAAGGAAAGGTGAAATAGTGTTGTGTTCTATTTGTGAACACTTTAAAGGCTGGATTGTGGTTGAGCTTCTGACATATAATTTATACCCATCAAAAAGCTATGATATGTGTGAGCAGTCCCATGTGACATATGTAAGGATTTTCACTTATCCAAGTTTGTTGATCTGCATGGAAATACTTGAACACAATTGACCAGTTAAGATGCATGCCTGTCCTGTCACATCTGTAGTTTAAGGAAACCCATAATTTTGTAAAGTTCTTTGGATGTCTGTATGACTATATGTCTGTACCACTTTTCTATATTACTTCTCCTGATGCTTCTTGAATCTCGTAACATCTTGACAGAAATGGCTCTAAGGTAATTTTTTTATATTAGGACTTCTCTTAAATTTTATTTTGAATGTTTTTTTTCTTTATCTTTTGAAAATGTTAGGGAGAAAACATTATATTTATTTATACAAAATTTTAAAATTTTTCCTGTTTATGCTAGGTATTCATTGAAATAGAGGCAAATGTTTATCACAAAGCTTTAATTTTCTTTCTTGGGAATATTTTACAGGCCCATTTCTATCTTTGAATGTTTTTACATAGATTTTGTGCCATCCAGCTGATTTTGTCTCAGAATACCTTAACTACCAAAGTAGTTATTTGTCCCTTTTGCTAAGTTGTAATACCCAAACCCATAAAGTTTCCATAGGCAAGAGTTTAAATCTCTAAAAATTCAGAGCTTCAGAATGAGGGTTGAGATTTTTTTTTTTCTCTAGAAGGTCTTGATGTGTTTGTGAAAGGATAATCTTCACTGACTTTTACTTATTTTTTTTGCTTGAGGATGTTTCCTAGAAGCTGAAAGGAAGATACAAGCCATAAAGCCATGTACCTTGTTCCCTACATTTATAATGTTCTAATCCTTCCAGGTCCTGAAAACCCAAAGACACCTAATTTGTACCTGTATAAAAACACCTCTTTGTTGAATCTGTGTCTGTCTTCAGTAATAGAGTTTTTTTGCAGTCTGAATGCTAGATTTTAAAATTCTCCAAGACTCTGTTCTACTTTGAAATACACTGGTCTTAAGTTCATCCAGTTGTTTTGGCTTTGTTTGATGACAGTTTTGGTCTTCCTGCAACTCAAAAGATACTTGTCACATCTGTGGAGGCCTGAGCAAAAGCAAGGAGAGAGCAGGTAGTCAGGAGACACTCTCCCTTTCCTTCCCAGGAACTCCTTTCCAGCAGAACAAGGGGTGCAGGATAGAGCTGCCTCTCAAGGAAACCTGCAGGACCTGCCTCTGTGCTCCCTTTACATTGCCACATCCCAAGCTTGCCTTCTCAGAGGCACCGTGTGCTTCCCCTCACAGCTCACAGTAGCTGCAGAAGACATGCAAAGTAAGGCTCTTGCAAGGCATTGATTCTAAAATAACTTTTATTGAAATCCAGTAATTACTGGCACCTTGTCAGGAAATGCTACCATTGAAAATCTTCCTGTTAAAGTCACTTCTTCCATCAAAGTAATTTCTTCCACAGTAGGTATGGCGGGTGATATATGAATACAATTTTTTTCCAGACAAAACACAGCCATTTTTCATAGGTGCCTGGGATCAGGCCTGTTTCTTTTCTCTTGCCTCTCTTGCTGCTGGTAAATCAGGCAAGTTAATCCTCTCTGGTACTGTGCTGAATACTTTCACTCCTGGGGTAAATCATCTTCTTTGTTTAGAGGAGAGCTTGGGCTCAGGGAGTTAATGCTGTGAGCTTGCCAGTCACTCTTTATGTGCACAATGGCTGCAAAACAAGTGTTCGGGAGGCAGAATCAGTTCAGAGAAGATGGAAAGTTGTTACCAGTTATTCTTCCCCACTTGTGTGAAGTCAACAACAACCTCTTTGATATGGTGACACACTGGGACCAAGTTTGTTTCAGAGTATGTTTGTGGTCTTGACTGTCTGCCATAATTTTTCCTTACTTTCAAATCGGCAAATAATCCTCTCTGGTAAAGCCTCAGAGGGCATTTAGAGGACTGAAAAGTATTGTATGTGCAAGGTTGGAGGTTGGATACACAGAGGTATGCAAGCTGGTAGCATGGGATCTATTGCAAAAAGTAAGAAAAGGAAGAAAATAAGTATTTACTATCTAGATGAAAGCAGACACTTAAAAAAATAAAGAAGCCCTAAGAATGATAAGGAAGTTAAATACCACAAGGCCATCTAATACTGTCAAGGCAATGAGGTGTGCAGCCAGCCAGTCCTTGGAGCAGTGTGTCCATGCTGCCTGCTGTAGGCAGTGGGAGCCATCAAGGTCACTCTAGGTGAAACAAGGGGATAAAAACCTGCAACATGGTGCTGTGTTATCCAGGGGCCCAGAACACAAATGGTCTAGCAGTGTGGAATTAAAAAGGCTGAGATATCCAGAACCAGTCTGAAGATCTATCTTAGGACGATGATTAGAAAGGCTTTCAGCCACCCTTCCCTCCTGGGCAAAAAGTTTTGTTCTGAGGCAGGCAGGGTTGCTGATGGTAGGTGGGATGCATCCTCCACTACTTCTCTAATGGATTATTTGAAACTTACATTGGACTTGATGGATGGAATGTTTTAGGCTAACTTGTGTGCTGAGCCTCTAGTACCCTGCTTGTCACTGAAAATTAGGCTGGATAAAGCATCAGTTAGCCCCCTGAGCCCTTATTAGAGTTAGTTTTAGTATCTCCAAAGTAATTAATATTTATATGCCAGCAGAGGGGCTGGAACTGTTCTCTCAAATTACACACAGAAGCCTTGTGTGTAGTGCCTGGAGCATCTAACCCATCTGTGTCCAGGGCCAAACTCTGACCTAGCGTGAATGACACGACTGTACCATGACATGTGGTTCTGTGTTATTCACTTAGACCTGACTTCACACGGGAGAAAATGGCAATTTATAAGGAAGTCTTTGTTTAAAGAACCTTCCCCATCTTGCTGATGGGGCCAGGAGGTTGCACAGTCTCCCCTGGCACTGGGACAAGGACTGTGCCTGTGTGTCTTTGTTTTGCTTAGGAGAGCTCTTGAAGCTGGTTGCTCAAGGCATGGCCACCAGCTGTGAGGCCAGCCAGAATTTCCTTGGCTATGCAACATGCCGATTACTTGCCTGCTTCCTGCGCAGAGCTTACGTGGTACAGAGGACTTTGTCCAAGCCCTCTACGTCAAAAGGGAATTAAATTTCAATGCAAACACAGGTTGCATGGTTGAGTCCTTAAGCCTACAACAAACTCTGCAGTTTAATCTGCTGCTGCTGTAGACAAGTTATCCTTGTTAAATAGTTTAAATTTAGCTGGTAGAGCCCTTGAGAGATTATTTTAGGGACACATTGTGTTTACTGATCTCCACTAATCATGTTATCTATTAATTCTGCTGTTCAAGAGCACATGCCTAGACCTTGTACTTTGTTGCTAATTTGTCTCCCTCCCATACATAGTAGAGACTCAAGGAAATTAGAAAATTACTCTGTCTGTTTCTACCAGGTCCCTTGATTAGTGGTTTGAGCAGTAGATCAGATCTGCACAGCGAGGCTGAATCCTGGCTGACCTTTTATTTGCTCTGAGTTTACAAACATGAGAAGGAACTCTGTTTACTGCAGATGTGCAGTTTGCTGGATGCACTAACAAATGTCAGCAGTCCAGCAGTCAGTGCTACCCTCACTCTGCTGCTCAGAAGTACTGTGTTGTTGGGTGAAGGTGCTCAAACTGTGGCAGTGGGCATTACAACACTCCTTGCACCTTGTCCCCTACTGTAGCTCCCTTTTGCAAAAGTGTTTCTTACAGGACAAGTCCCAGTACTTTCTTTTTTCCTGGTTTGTTTGGTTTTTTTGTTGGTTTGGGTTTTTTTGGTTTTGTTTTTTTAAGCTTTTTGCCTTAGCAGGGAACCAAGGCAGCCAAAACGTGAAGGAGTGCCCTGGAAAGCAGATGAGGAAGCTATACAGACATAACCAGGTGTTGATTTTATTTCAGGCACAGCTGGAAAATGAATCTCTTCTTCTGCCAGGATTTAGGTGCTATAAACTATTCCTGTGGTGGAAAGGGTGTTATGTTCAACCCTTCTGCTCTGGGGGACTGTGCCAGAGCAGTGTAAGCAAGGGCTGAAAGAGTTTGGAGATTAGTTAATAATGAGGATTTAGTTATGAACTAACAAGCTGTCATGGAATGGGTACACAACTGCTGAGGTCATGCTGCTGCTGCTCCAGCTTGTGTGCTATGGCTTGTCCTTGGAAAATCCATCCGACAGTGTTACATATTCACATACGTACTGTTTGGGAAATTTAACATTGTAAACAGTCCCTGTTTAAACTTCCTAGTCAAACCTAAGTTTAAAATCCCAGCTGGACCATCCCAGACCTTATGAAAAAATATTCTGGTTTACTGCACACCTTGAAAAATAATATTACAGTAAAACTACCTCAATCTCCTCTGTAAGGTTTATATCCCACTTTCATTGTTAGCAGTATAATTACAGCTGAAATATGCAGGTGTAAAAGGAAGAGAGGGAAAGAGTACATGAGGGGAAAATGTAATTACAGAAATTATTTCCACAGATAGATACATTGGCAGCTCTTCTCTGAGTTCTCTGGTGGGCTGTGGAAACAAAACAATCTAATTTTCATACAAGATGCTCAAGTAGGGACAAGGATCTGCTGTGTTGTTAGGGAATCAAGGGACAAGGAACTCTGTAGGCCCCAACATAATATAAAGTAGCTTTCTGAGAAGGGCACTATTGGGAGGGTGAGAACTAGAACTAGAATCAGGAAGACTTCAGTCTATTTTCTGCTTGTCTTGGGGAAATCATCTTGGCACAAAGAGAAGTAAGACATTGGTCTTACCAAAAACCTTTAACTGTTCATTCTATTATTAGACAATAAATTTTCAATTATCTTTTTATTATAACTGAGGAAGTTTCCCTTTCAAAAGTGGTGGGAACCAAAGGCATTTTCTGTTTTCAATCACAAATCAATCTTTATTTAGGCTCTTGTAAAATGTTTTTCTAAGAGTGCTTCAGACAAAATTAAGAAGTGGCATTAAGCAAATGACTTTGCACAAAACAGAGAAAAAAAAATCCACAGCTCCTCCGTGGCTGGTGTATTCTTTGCAAAAACTTTAAATGTATCTCTTCCCCTTCCAGCCCTTTTATTTCTGTACTATTCAACTCCCTGTATATATGATTGCAACACCTTCAATAGAGTACTTTGCATGGACAGACCTTGATGATTGAAGAGTATTGTGCTGAACAGTGAATTATGTAAGTGTGAATAGGTGCTATTTTATCTGAAGAGAGAAGTCTTCCTTTCCTCTAGAAGACCTGCCCAGAAAAAGACAGAGCTTCAGCAGGCTTAATATTTGATTTCCAGCATGGAGGAAGTAATCAAATGGGCTGATGAACTGGGACTCCAAATCAACAATGCAAAAATGAATAAGCAAGCAAAAGCGTTGGTAGATGAGACTAAAGTAGACAGATACAAGGCCATGAATCTAGGAAAATACAGTCTTAACCATGTCTATATGGTGATGAACTTGGAAAGAGGTTTTGGAGTCACTCTTGAAGGTTTTCTTCAATTAACTTTCAGTATACAACAGCAGTATGCTGCCAAGCCCAACAAGATATTGGTCAGCATCAGAGGGGTGATGAGAAGGAAAAAGACACTCTTTTTTTTAGTGTGTGTGCCACTTAAGTTCTGTGTGCAATTCCATTCTCTATACTTCAAGAAGAACCTAGAAGAAGGCAGCAATCAAGATCAGTGTAAGGAGATGCTAAAATACAGGACATTGAAGAGATTCTGCTTCATTTTGAAGCAGAAGAAGTTGGATTGCTATGCCTAAAGCCTACAAAATCAGAAGGGCCTAATGCACAACTAAATTCCCAAGTACTGGGGCTTGGGTCAGTCACTGAAACTGGTCAGAGGTCAGTTTAAATCTGAGTGAAAACACTCCACTGTGTGAGTAGTGAACTTCTGAATTTGATCTTGCAGGAGATTGTAGAGGCAGATGGTATCAGCATATTCAAATATATGTTAGACAATTTAATTTAATAAGCCTGGAAACAGTTAACTTAAAGGTCTAAGGGACACAAAAAAGGGGCTCTGTATCCTCTAACAACCCTGACAGAGCATCTGAGGGTGTCGGAGGAAGGTGCAGAACGAAGCCAAGAGAGCAGCAGGATTTGCGTGCCTGTGTCTCCTATCGTGCTGCTGGATGCAGAGCATGGGACTGGAAGCACCCATCGTCTGACCTCCCCCTTCATACCCAGCTGCTCAGCTGGCCACTGTCCAGTTCCAGACAACGACTGCAGCCAGAGCTCACAAAAGGGCAATAAGGGATAAAGAACTAGGACCTCATGCAGCTGGCAAACACAGACTGGTTCCAAACCAGTTTTGCCCTTGGAAAGAAACTCATTGTCACTTAGTGCTTTGCTCCAGAGCCAGGCAGAGGAGGCAAGAGGTGTACGACCAGTGCAACGTCTGAATGTCTTATGGATATCTAAAGTAAAAGACACATAGTCAAGCTAGGCCAATTTAAACTTATCCTTGTGTGCAATGATTAACGAGTTTAAGTAGGTCCTAGGTTTAATAAATGAAGGAAAATGAGATCTAAAACCTTGCCTCCTCTCTTCATAGGAAACAAGGCAGTCATAAGGATTAGATTACTACATATTGAATTTATATACATTTTTATTAGAAATCTAAATTATCTTTTAACAAAACTATTTTTCTTTAAACAGGAAATATTTGTTTCTATTGCTGAAGATTCTACTTAATGCCTCCATTTTTTTCAGGGGAAATGTTTATGTTTCCAAAGAAAATGATTTTTTTCTCTTCTGAGAGCTTGTGTTTTGTTTTGGAAATTTTAAGGAAAGGCTTTGGTAGAAGTGTTTTGGGTTTGACTGTTGAGGTCATGATCTGTTTTGAAGTGGTTGTTTACCCTCTGACAAGCCAAAGCTGAGGACATCTGTTACCAGCACAGTTCTGTTGTTTCACCAAGAAACCTTGTGAGGAGCTCTGCAGTGCTGGATACCCAGAGCAAAGCTTCCCCTCCTGCCTGCACATGGGTTGGTGTGGAGAGCTGATGTGCTCAAAGGACTCCATGAGTCCATGTGAAGCTCCTCCTCTACCCTTAAATGCAATCCTTTAATGAAATACTCTTCAAGTAGCACTTTTCAATCAATGTTGTTTTGTATACAGAATGAAATGAAGGAAAACTAAAAACAAAGTAAAACAAAACAAGACCTTACCAGAAAAGTTCCAGAAAACTTTGCAGCTCTACTTATTCTGTATTCTACTACAGCTACCCAGGCAGCCCAAGAACTCACTAATGAAGAAGGAGACAATGGAATTGACTTGAATGTATCACTTTTGGAAAAGCAAGATGATATTCTATAGTTGGCCACAATATCAACTGAAAAACTTTTTGTATCAAAAGCTGAATTCAGTGGACACACTCATTGACTCACAGGAGTGATTTGTCAACAAGAAGATGGGGCATCCTTTACTTATTTACCTCTTCCTCCTTTTTTTTTTTAATTAATCTTATTGTAACTCCCTCATCTCATGAGTTCATTTTGGGACCCACTGCTATATCATCCTCATTTACTATTCCATGCAAAGGCAGAATAAACTTAAGCTAGAAGGTGTGGCAAAGGTTTGTTTCCAGCTGAGACTGCCCTGTCTTTTGTCATGAAAAGGAGTGCTCTTTTCCTCTAATCATAAACTGTACCTCAAGTTTAAAAGATGTAGACTAATAGGACATTTCATCAAAACCTTATGTTAAAAGAAATACTGTCATGATTATTGCACTTTTTTTACTCTTAATTATGGTGACACTGGAATAAATTATCTTCCAATTTCTGCATTTGCACCTCAATCTTAGAGCTTCTGCAGTGCCTTTCCTGCTGTAATATCTCTCCTGCTATAACAACTCCTTAAAAAACAGTAGCTGCTGCCTGTCACTTCAACAAGCCCTTTATTTGGCAGCGTTGTCAGGAGTGTGTTTTTTGGAAGAGAAAATCCTTTTTTTTTCCCCCTAAAGTATCTGACATTTTGTAACAAATATTAAAAACTTTGATAGTAAGAAGCCAAATAGGAGGAATTGGCTGCCATTACATCATAAGGACTCTTCACATCCATGGAGTTTCTGGTGTTTGCAGCAACCTCCTCTGCCTCATTTTTCACTGCTTATTCCAAGAGTACCCAGTACATGCCAGTGATGAAATAACTTCCCTTTTATTAAAGAATAAAATTGGATGTATACATATATGCCTTGTTTACATATAAAAATATGTCTTTCTTTTGGATTTCCATTAGCATGGATTGCCATTCTCCTTTAGTCTTCTGAAAATAATAAGTCTTTAAAAGCTTTGAAAACAAGCTCCATCTATCCCAGCAATGGTCTGGTCTCCTTCCTTGCTTATGCCCACTATTTCTTTCTTCTTTGAATAAAAACATAGATCACTAAATTCTCCAGGCACTCTCTGCTATTCTCTCTGACTGTGATTCCCTGAACAAACAAGATGTCTTGTGGGTAGTTTGTAAGGAAGAGGAGGACAAGTGATAGAAGGGAAGAGCTTTTTCAATTTCTAATTACAATATCACCACAGCTGGAAGAGCAATTTGTCAGGGACAGCAGTGCAGGTGTCTGCTGAGAAAATGTCCCTAGTGATAAGGGCACTGAAACCTCTGCAGCTGGTTGAGGCCACCATGAGCTCTGCCTGGGCAGAGCAGTGGCTCTCATGGCAGCTGGGATGTCTGCAGGAAGCTCACTGGACATAAGACATTCCAGGCATCTCTAAGGCAAGCAAGAATAACTTTGGACTGTTTTAGCTTCCAGAGAAGGTCATGAAGGTGCTTACAGGGCTGAACTACCTTCCCTATGAGGACAGGCTCCCTATGAGGAGAGAGCTGAGATAGTTCAGCCTGGAGGAGAGAAGGCCCCAGGGAGACCAAACCTAAAGAGCAACTGCAGAAAAGATGGGAAGGGACCCTTTATCAAGGACTGTAGTGGTAGGACAAGGGACAGTGGTGTTAAACAGAAATAAAGTAGGTTTAGATTAGGTATTAAGAGGATATTCTTTACTGTGAAGGTGGACAGGCACTGGAACAGGTTGCCTTGATGCCCCATCTCTGGAATTGTCAAGGCCAGACTGCGTGTGGCTTTGAGTGGTCTAGTGAAAAGTGTCCCTGCCCGTGGCAGGGTGGTTTGGGACTAGATGATCTTTAAGGTTGCCTTCAACTCAAGCCATTCTATGCTTCTATGTTCAATAAAAGGCTTTTATTTCAGCATTTAAGCCTTATCAATACAAGTTATTAATAAAATAATTTTTTTATTTATATAAGCTAGATAGTGATTTTTATAGTGGATTTCTATGGTAATTCTTCAGAAACACTTTTCTTCAAGGTCATGTTTACTTAAACTAGGTTGAGATCAAGGCCTTTTTCTGTAGCTCTCACAGCATTTGTTTTCTTTGCTGTTGAAGGAATAAATCTTATTGAGTGAGATTTAAAAAGCTATTTTCTATTTTGTTTGATAGACTACTCTGTGTCTCTAGAAATTCAGAAGCAAAATACCTTCTATAAAAGAGTTTCAATCTGGAATTTTTTTGATTCTAATAATGGCTTCATTGCTTTTAAATACTTTTTCTTTCATGCTTACAAAAATGATAAAAAAGTTAAAAGGAAAACCTATAAAGAATCTTTTAATCTGGAGGCCAATGTAGAGAGAAGTGAAACTGTATCAACAGTAAGAGCTGTTGTAGAGGTGAAATCAGTATTAAATACCAGGGTACATCTGGATAGATCCTCTCTACATGAAGAGGAGTGGGGCAAGGTTTCTTTTTATTTTCCTATCTTTTTCCATTGCAGGGTGGAGAATGAGAGCAGTTACCTGAAAGCAATTTTTTTTTAAGCACCCCTCTTTTTTTTTTTTTCCCCCCTTTCACAAATTTTTGCAGCCAAAACAAAAGTAGAACTAATCTAGCCACAGGAAGAACTGCAGTAAATTTCTGTTCTTTCATATTTTCAGATGATGATGTAGAATGTGCAAAGGTTACCACTAGTGGTAAAATTTCTTGCTCCATTGACTCCCATTGAAATGTTGGTATCAGCAGAGGAATGAGAGGAATCAGATGGGGCATCGTTTCTAGAAGTTGTGGATCTGCAGTGAGGAACAAGGCTATGGTTTGACAGCAGTTTGGGGAGTGCCAGAAGTTCAGTACTTGTGTCCACTAATCTGTGTGCTTCTGAGTGCCAGGCAGCCAGACAGGTCCAAAACAGACCAACAGCATTGTCATTGCTCTAGCAAGTATGGATAACACAGGCTGTGCTGCCTGTCTGCTCCCCTGAAGTACGGATTGTACCGGACCTGTCAAGGTATTTGGGGGGAAAGGTTACTTGTCTAGATGCCTTGGAACAGGTTTGTATCAGCAAAAATGAGTTTGCACCAATTCAGCAACTTGCAGCATGCAGCTGTTTTGGTTTTAAGCTGTGATTACAAATGATGGTCCACATAGAGGCTACAGATGCCAATATGGGGCTTCTGTGCCTATGACTGTAGTAGGAGCTGTTGATATGTAAGTACTGAGCAGGGTGAAAGGCCTCCTGCAAGGATATTGTTATCAGGGAGGCTCCTTAGGATCCTGTTTGTGTTCTGGATACCACGGGCTGCCACCCCTGTGCTGCTAGGGTTTCCTGGATGAAAAAAGGACTGCGGAGGTGGGTTTCCTGCACTGCAGACCTGCAAGGACAGAGCACAGGCTGGCCTTGTAGACCAGCCCTTGTGTGGCTGTGAACAGCTTGCAGAGGCTGCATGCCCCTTCTGTGCAGGGGACTGGAGCCCTGAAGAACATGAAACTGTTTTGTTGGGGATTGGCAGAGGAGTGGCCTCTATGGAGACAGTACAAGTAGAGTGAGTTCTAAAGTGAATCTGCTCTTGCCTCATGAAGCAATCACATCTGTGAAGGTGTGTTCAGATCCTTATCTGGCTTATTGGATCAACAAAAAATTTGTCTGGTGTTGTGTACTGTACTAGGTAGCTTTTTGCATAGGAATTGCATCTCACAGAAAAGCATTGGTACTAATTGCAGATTTTTTTGAAATAGTTCAAGTGACTATGGCCTAAAAGTTAGTAAATCTTACTCCATGCACATAGTAAAAACTCAATATGGATTAATGTCCACTTCTACAATTCTTTCCTGTTTTTACCACACAACACTTAAAAAAAATTATGTAATAATTATGTGGTTCTAGTAGCAGATGATGTACCTGTGTAGCTGTGGTAAAATCTTTGCACTGGACATAAAATTTCTTACAGTTTTACTTTCTTTTGTGGTTAGTGACAATGAACAGACAATGACTCTAAATATTGCCCTCAAAGAGCCTCTCTTTCCTTGAAGTCACTCGGCTTGGGGCAGTGCTAATGCCAACGACAAGTCTTAACTGCAGTCCAACTTTGTAGCAGCTTTCAGTTTGTAGCCACAGTAAAGAAACTTCTCCCATTTACCTGTGGAAAAGATATTTTTCCAATGAACTATGTGCAAAGTTCAAAATTGGATTTCCACAAGTATTTATGCAAACAAAATCCTTATATTCTGTCTTGGTTGGATGAACCTAAAAGCTTGCTCAGGAATGAAAGGTTTGTACAGTCATATCAAGGAATGATTTTTTCTATGTTTCTTTGGCTTTTGTACATTTGAAGGACGAAGGAAAATATTTTCTGACAGACTTGTTGACTGTTTCAAGAACTGACTACCATTAGACTCACTACTTTGGGATTACAGTTGAGGAAGAAGACGGGTTGGCTTCACAGTACTTGCATCATGATTTTTTCATCCTGCTACATTCAACTGCATAAACAGTTGTGGTCCATTAGGTGCTTGTCTCCTCGTGAAAATCACAGACATGCAGAGAGAGAGTAATAAAAGGAGTATGTATGGTAAATCCAAACTTGAGGTTGAGTTTTTGAGAACTTGTTTGTATTAACGTTTCATTTTCATAATTAACCACAGTGGAGTCTGTGTTTCAATTAAAAGGGCATCATAATTTGTTGCCACAGTGGGTTTTTTCCTGTTTATTAGTTTGCTCAATTTACAAGGTGCTGAAGAGTCAGTATCTGTGAAGAAAATATGGTGATTATATATAATTTTTCTTCTTCTCTTGTGTTTTGTGGTTTTGGTGTTTGGAAAGAATCAGGATGATGTATTCAGGTCACAAAGAGGTAGAAAACTGCCTTAAAATTTATTGGCATAAGGATATCTGAAGAACATATGTTAGAAAATGATTCCTTTTTCCTTTATATGAGGTTTTTGTTTTTTTTTTTAATAGGCTGTTCTGCAGAAATTGGGACAAGAAAAATTGCATTGGCTGGTCTTTTCTTGGCAGGTGAAAAATACTCTTTATAGTTATGAAGAAGTCATGCGTCTCTGAGTAACAGTTGTGCTAGTACCAATTGGAAATCTGAGGGAAGAGTGAAGTTTGAAAAAGACAAGTGTAACGTCCTGTATAAATTATAAGTCTATTGTCTTGCCATCTCTTGCAAGGAAAGAAAAGAGGAAATATGGGTATTCAATGATAAAGAGATTAAAGGATAGGGAACGTATTTAATGAAATTTAGCATAATTTTGGAAGAAAAATTATTCTCCATTATTTGGTAGAAATAAAACTTAATTTGACTGTGCTTAATTAAAATGCATACAAATACAATTAGTGGTACATAATATTCAAACTTAAAATTAACACAGAATGGTATCAGTAAAACAAGCTCCACATAAATTAAAAGTTGGCCCAAAAAGGGAAATCTCACCAAATGCAATTATTTCTAGCATTTTCTACATTTTAGATTATTACAAACCCTTCAACTATTCTGTGTTTCCATCAATAACCTAGAAGCATATATTCTCATGTTGTACAGAACGGTGATTTTATGTTGTGAAGTCTGGCAGGGTTTTAATCAATGATGAGGACATTAAAGCTGAAGGGAGGAGTCAGGAAGCCTCAGCACAGCAGGCCTAAATGCAGACAGTTTGCAGGACAAACCAGGAAATGAAAGCTACACCTTGAGTAAGAAGCCCAAAGTGTTTAGTCTGCAAAGGTCGCAGGGGCCAGTCTGCCCTTTTCCATGCCCTGTCACCACAGTTCCAGGGTAAGAGAGACTGATGGTGTCATCAGGAATGCAGTAGAGACAGGAAGGGAAGGGAGAAAGGGAACCAATGCTTCAATACAGTATGCACCTCCAGAGTCCACCTAAAATGCATAACAAATTTGAAGATCATGATGACAACAGAAAGCCACTGGAAGGCTGAAAAGACAATCTGTCAGTGACCAGTCTAAATCAGGTCAATCTATTTAGCAAAAGAGAGTTGAGTGGTAGTTGATATAAATTTTTTAAATATCTTCAAGCAATTTTTATTTGCCTGTACATTGCATGTTTTTTTCTTTGAAAGCAAATGGCAATAGAGGAAACAAAAAAGAGGAGAATAGACAGTTTCATTCCTTTAAAACAATACTGTTAATTTGCACAGGAGGTAAGCTTCAGCTAGAAAAGTTATGCTTTAATCAGATGCATGTTGTTGAGTTCAATACAGGATAATGAAATGAAATTTTATGATTGGTGTTTTATAAATGAGCTTTCAAGATATTTGGGTGTGATTTAATAGTCCTCTGTTTTATAAATCTGGAAACTGGAAGGAAAAACATGGAAAAACTATTGCATTCTAGCTTCTCCTTGAGTGAGGCTGAACTGTGCTGTGCACAGCAGGCTCTGAATATGTGTGCTGCTTTGGCTTTCTTTCAAACACTACAAATATTTGACTACATAAAGCTCATGTAGGAACCAAACTGAATTTCCTATTCCTTCAAGCTACATAAAAAGTTAACCTCTGATTTATTGTTAACTAAATGGCAATGAAGGCAAGTAAAAGTCATACTGAAATGGAAAACACTTGAGCCTGTTGCTTGCTGCCTTGTGTTGAAGACTAAGCAAAAATGCCTCTTCCCTTTTGCCAGTGGAAATCTTCCTCACACATTTGTTGCTGCTGTGCCTCAGAGGTTGCTCGGCATGCTCACAGGTCCTGGTTCCTCTCTCCATTGTGCCAGCTGCCTACAGAGAGGTCATGGGCACCAGGGTGAGTGGGAAGCAAAGATGTCATCAGATGCCTCAGAGCTCATGGGAGGAAGGCAGTCACCAGCAGTGATCTCCATTGCTCTGTGTCCACATTATCCCAGGAACTAGCT
Organism: Thryothorus ludovicianus; assembly: GCA_013397245.1. Lineage (NCBI taxonomy): Eukaryota > Metazoa > Chordata > Aves > Passeriformes > Certhiidae > Thryothorus > Thryothorus ludovicianus. Next base: position 78,740 of record VZTB01015551.1, on the reverse strand, counting down.
TCCCCAGAAGCTTTGCCAGGTAGCCTGGTAATCTGCCTAGGAGAGCTGGAATGAACTGTAAAAAGGCCACAGGTCTTGTGAGGTGAATGCTAAGCTGGTGTTACCTGTCTGATCAGGAATTGCAGAAAGTGGGTGTGAAGTGAGGCCATAAGAGGACCAGCAGAAATGGACTTGGGAAGTGATGGATGTTTATGTCTCCTGGTTACTACAAGCACCCAGCAGAGATCACTTCAGCATGGTACTTGAGGCCAAGCTAATTAACCCTGCTGAGAGAGATGGAGTGCAATGACAGGATGTATTACGTTGAGCTTGCTGTGATGGTAACACGGTTACGTTACCCTTTTCAGGCTGGGAGCACGGGCAGAGCTGGTCTGCATCTGCCAGTTTGTGTTGCAAACATCCCCAACCCAAACCCAAGCACAAGCGTGAGTGCTTGGCCATTTTCATGATGAGAAATCAGAGGCACTTCTCAGATTGTATCACTTCCTGTGTCCTGGGCCAGCATGTCCAGGGGAATGTGATTTCAATACACATTCAATGGAATACACAAGGGTTTTATGCCCAAATGACAGGGAGCTTTGGGCAACACTGAATGGCAAAATAAGCTGTATCAAACCTTCAAAGTATTCTGTAATCAGGGATTGCTCAAGATTATAGCCTAGCTGATGCGTTGCTCATCTCTGTGTTGCTCTACATGACCTGTCTGCAGCAAGGATGGGCACCCACATTAAAGGCTATCTTTCTGGGTGAAATCCGAGGCTCTAGCCTGCAGATATCTCAGCCTTGGTAAATGGATTCTTGCATGGTCTCAGAAGGACTGTAAAATTTGCAGGCTTTGGCAGAAGTTCCTAAAGAGAATGCAGAGATCCTGTTTTACGTCAGGATTGACAGCTGACATCGATCAATAAAACTTGTTTTTTTTGTATTTTTCTCTCATTTCTCAGACAGCTAATTTTGTGGTAGAAAGGTCTGGAATAACATACTGAAACCTGTTCTGCTTGTCACTGAGCTGCTCTGTTAGTCTCTGATTGCTGTGCATTAGAGTTTATAATAGCAGCCACTCCCACGTAAAATTGACTCTGTATTGCCTACCAGAAGGGTACAGTATTTAAAAGCAATAACATAATCTATTATAAGGCACAAGGATTTTTTTGCTTTGGTTCTGCATCTCCTCATTTGACATCTAATTTCATTGTACTCATGCTGGTGCAAATAAGACCAGATTTTTAACACAGAATTATTTGAAATTATGCAGGTTATTTTTATATTTGCGCTTCTTGGCTGACCTTTGCCTTTAGATGTGGGCTCTGTTGAAAATATGAGGCAGTGTATGCATATGCACTTTTATAACTAGGCTGTCTTTGTAATAATATAACTCTTAAAATAGCTGAGCAATATGATATCCCCACATGTTATTTTCTAAAGTTGATACATCTGTGGTGAGATTGCACATTACATGGATACAATTTGTTAGCAAAAAAGGGAAGATCTCTCCCCAGATATGCCCTGCTAGCCCCTCAGAAAAACCCCAATGAAACAAAAATCCCAGAGCAATTCCACAGAAAAATTTCAATTTTGCAAAAAAGTCCCCAAGACCTCATCTCACCCAAGTTTCTTTTCACACGGAAAACATTAAACTAGGAATTCCTAGCTCCATTTCTTCAGGGAAGGTGGTGATGAGGGTACTCAGATCTCTCAGATCTGGGCAGGTCTCTGTAGCCGATACCTGATAACACACTCCTTGATCCATCTTGCCAAGTAGTGCAGGCTGCCACTCTTCATTTCCATGCCAGGGCAATTTACACCAGTTTATGGCATGAAAATTTTATGCAACAAATGTTTCAAGGAGAATGGCTAATTTTTTTCCTCATTTTTGGGGGGATATGTTAATTTCCAGAAAGCTGTCTGTAAGTTGGTCTGTGAACTGGACAACTGAAATAGATATAGCCATTCTCGTGGACAACTGTGATTCTTGCAACTATTGGTTTTGATCTTAACATGAAACCGGGAAATACTCTCCAAGGCAGAGTTTTTTTGTTCTCATTCTAAAGAACTCTTTGTAATTAAAAAATTATGTTTGAACAAGGTAGACTGTGTTTAAAATTTTTGGATAAACAGAGATATTCTTTTGCCAAGCTATTCCTGCTGCCTGGAAAGGAGTTTATACTCACATGTGGACAATTTCAGGCTACCAGAATATTTTAGTTATGAGATATCAACATATTTGATGATAGATTCTTTCAGATGCATTGAGTGACTGACTTAAAATTCAGTTACTCCTAGAAATGACCAGTGGAAACAGAGGCAACAAATAAAAGAGGCATTTTGGTTACTAGCAGAAGCTCTGAGTTTGCATATGGTAAAAATGATTCCCACTCTTATAATGCCATCTGGCATTATAAGTCCTCAGAACCTGCTGTGAATAAAATGCTCAGGTATACTTGAAATTCATGGTTTGTAAAACTTGACAGAAAAAACTGTTAGAAAAATATCTTAAAAAAGAGAGAGAAAGGATTAGGAAGTCAGAGGTTTTTGGCAATACCTATATATAACAGGGCCCTTATAAATACTGGATTGAAAATTCCCTTCTATGCTTTTGTGTAAAGACATAATTGCAGTCAGCAGGTGGGGAAAAGTATTTGCCTTTGAACTGACATTTTGGGAATGTACATTGGACTAATGAGCATAACATAGTACAGGAGCAATTGCAGTACCTACACCAGACACTACACTATGGTAATTATAGTGTATAATGTGTATATAGCAAAAAGGGTTTTATAGGCAGGAGACCATATGCTCCCTTATATTCCCCATGAAGAATCAATTATACTGGGTTTATACCAAACCTTTTGTCATGCTTCAAAATCAAAAGTTGTCAGAAGTCCATAAGATTAAGTAAAATATGAATGTCTTTCTTCCCTAATAGTTGCATAATGTTGGCATCACATAGGAGGAATGAGATTTCCCTCCAGTTTACAATGGATTTTGCTGGAAAAAGTTCTAAGCAGACAAAAATCCTTCATGAAAAATCAATTTATCTGATAGGAAGTGTGTCATCATGAATTGCTTGCATGCTACTTATCAAAGCAAAAACAAATCTGAAATGGAAACTTTATTTCTTCAGGAGATAAGAGGGCTGAAAGTCTAAAGAAAAATGTGTCATGCAACATTGAAAGACACTTTAGGGCTAAGTATAGATTAGGTCAGTATAGACTTTGGCAAATATTAGAGAAAATGTAGAATGTGAAAAGAATTTTTTTTAATCTGAGGGTCTGATGGGTAGTTTCAAAGGAGGTTTATTTTTCTTTGGAATTTTGTGAGACATTTAAAGAATAATTGGAGACTGAGGTGCATAAATCTTGGATCTATCTGTGATCAAAGAATAGTGGGGGCAAAAGACTTTTCCTAGAAGCTCTTTCTAGCAGTCTGAAGGTCAGCAGAAAAAGCTTCTGAGAAGCCATTAGCATCCCAAGTACCACAAGCCTGTAGTGGACGATTGTGGCAGGACTTGTTTATCTTCGTTCAGGCAATGGAAATATGCCTTACAGACTAAAATAAAACATAAACAGGAATATTAATAGGATTAGAACCTCAGTTATACCATCCATTAGCATTTTTGTTGTGCTCCACCAGAAGTAATGTAGGAATAAAAGTTTCTTTTGTGCTCTCCACTTGCTGAAATGCAGGAGCTGGCCAGGTTACTCTGCCGTTGTAGAGCAGCTGAAGGCATGATGTTGGCCTGTTTCTTTGGTGTAAGCCATTCTTCTCTGTTTTCCAAGAAATGTTATTTGCTAGCAATATTTGCTGCAGTATATTTGTAGGATAATTGCAACACACTTATTTTTCAAAGGCCAAATGATTAGCATGAAATTATGAAAAAACACTTTTGCGCTTTATGTAGTGATGTGAGACAGTGACATCACTATGGTAACATATCAATATGGAATCAATTCTATGTTAATATCATACAAATATCGTCCTAGTTCTTGTGTACTGCTGCCCTTAATCTAGATATGTTGCTCAGTCCTGTTCTGCTTTTATTGTCTACAGTATATTTCTCTGTGAGTGACCTTCCCCAAAGAAGTTCACTGAGTCTGTTTTCTCTCTTGTAAAGCTGGAGCTTTACTTCATCCTCTAGTGCTGACACTTCTCAGCATGCAGTAGTATCCCATAATTATGAAAGACAGAGACACAACAGGTAGGGAGACTACAAGCCCTGAAGGAGGGATGCAGAAATTACTTCTAGTTCCCCCTGGCTGTGGCTGGCTTAGGTGCAGGATTCACCCATAGGCATGGACACCGTCCTGACCTCACACAGTGCATCTTTGTGCCCTTCCAGGGTGTCCCTTGGTGGCAGTGCTCACATCCTGCACATGTACAGCAGAACTGGTCCCTAAATTTTCATAGCAACACATGCTGGCCCAGTGAGTTTTGAAAGCCCTTTGCCAGCCATTTGATGCAGATAGCTGAGCTGATATGGCAACCACTGGAGGTGGGGAGAATGTGGCAGGGTGATTTCCAGGACTTTCAAGCCTCATGGCTCTGGGAAGGGTGTGAGCTCTGGCTGCTGCCACCTCCATCACAGTGAGTAATTGTGAAGGTTTGAACTTGGTGTCATAACAAATGTTGAGGCTTGGGAAAAAGTTTTGAGGTCAGACCTGAAAGGAGGGATAATGCCCTTTTCCCAAGACTGTTTCTTTCCCACAGGTGATAGCTATATGATGCTGAAGCTGATAAGATAATTAGGGTGCTACAGGCAGGCAGCATGTGAGGATAAACTTGGCAGCTGCTCTGTGAAGTGGCTTTGGCTGAAAGCTATGTCCTGGTGGGGTGAGCTGTACATGCCATGCTCCAGACCCACCCTTTTGGCACACGGAAGAGTGTCAGAGTGATTCACTGGATCACAAGGAGGTTGTGGCCTGAGAATCACTCTGTTAAGCAAAGTGTCAAAGTGTGATCTTGTTTCTTAGGAAAATCAGTTTCCCAGATTGAGGGTGTATAGTGCAGATATATCAGTTCCAGAGGGCAGGGCTCCCAACAGCCTCACAGGCAGCTATCTGGGGGAGGTCCAGTGACTTTGCTGGCTGCTCTTCCTTGAGTTTTCTTTGGAATCAATAGTCAAAACATCTGGACATTCACAAATAGATGTTTTTCACTGGAAAAATGTTCTCCTAGAAGTTCTAAATTATCCAACCATTGTTTTTTAACTAAAATAATTGCTCCTAATAAGGGATAGCAAAAACCCCCCAGCTGAGTCAGCATTCCTTCAGCAGCAAGTAAATAACTCAGTATAAATTCTTTAAATGTTCTCCACTACTAACTGGTCTGCAAGAGAAGAAAAAAGATAATAACACTCAATTTCCTGAGTAAACGTTCACATAACCTAATAGAATACAACACTGAAGACAACTGCGAGTTAAATTTCAACCCTGTTCTAGAAAGACAGATCTCAAGCTGCTGTCTTTTATTTTTAAGACACACACCAGCCAAATGCAAGCTGACTGTATTGAACTGGGAGATTACTGCCTTTTACCAGAAGTGTAGTTCTGTCTCAAGCTTTGTTTAATGCTGGCAGTAGACTTTGCAATTCAATATATAAGCAGGCCTTAAATCTCAGGCAACTGATAAGTCCTTGAGGCTGTGGGGATTCCTCTAGTTTATTGCCTTGCAGCCGATTTTCTAGGAATCATTTTAGTTTGTGGATTAACTCTCATTTTCAATCTCATCTGTGATTAAAATTAAACATTTATTCTTATTTTATTGAACAGAAAAAGAGGTAAAAATATTGTTACTCTAGGAGTTTTTTGTTTTTAAAAATTCATTGTTATAGTCAGAAACATTTCTAATCAAAGTTAATTTTAGAATGAAAAATCAAAATATTTCCCCTCTCTTCAGGCTTTTTCAGTTGAAGCTAGTCAACTAATCGTGTCCCTGCATGTCATCTGGAAATAGTTATAGTTGTACCTAAATCTGCATTTTTGCCAAAAAGATTATTCAACTGAAAAATCTCATCCTGTGCTGCATGAGGTAATTCTGCTTTTTTAACTCTTTGAAAGAAAACAGCACACCAGTATGCACACAAAACAGACTGTGAAACATTATTCTGTGTACTTTTGTAGAAGAAAGATCCTTTTTCAGAGCCGCAAGGCTCTGATAAAACTAGAATTACATACCCGTCATCTTATTTGTACAAAGTATAATTAAGTAGAAATGAGTGCATGCATCAAGTGTATTGATGGAATTAGGATTTCCAGAGAAGATTTTGAAGAGCCCCTATCATTTCACCCATGTGATCTGTCAGGTGACCTTATACATGTGAAGGGCAGGAATGGGCTGCTCAGCAAGAACACGTGAGCTGGTTCTGCTACTGATGTGAAAACACAGGAGGAGCACTGGTTTGGTGTGCAGGAGGAGGGGAGCACAGGAGACTCAGGAAGGGCCTTTGGGGAAACAAACTTTGAGGGGGGCACTGCGGAACATGGCTAGATTAGAGACGTGGGCTTGTTGCCATTGGAAAACTTGGACTGCACTCTTTTTCTTGTTTTCAGGCAGACCAGCTTACTTTCACCTCTTGAGCAAGTGAAAGACATAGGAAGAAAAAACTTCCTTAAGATAAGAGCAGAAGCCTATGTTGTACGTTCACTCAGTGGATCGAAACACGAAGCAGCATTTCCTTCTCCATCCACAACACTGGTATCCTCTGCCTGGTATTTCCAAGGTGTGTTCTCACCTCCGACATTCAGGTTGTCAAGAGGCTAACACTAACTCGTTATCACATCATTTTTGTGACTGCAAGAGGGTTTACACACAAATTGAAGAAGTGCAAAATAGATAGAGGAAAGGGAGTTACCGTAAAAATAATCCAGCCCCTTTTTTCTCATTTGACTCTTCAGTTACCTATATTTTTTCTTAGTCGGTCAGTATCCAAATTTATACTTTAGCTTGGTTTGACAATTCAGCTCTAACCCTCAGTATTTTACTTCTTCAAAACTGTTCATGTTTTGATGAGCTCTATTAACACCTGTGTGATTACAGGAAGCACTCTGGTGGGAGCTTCAGGAGCACTGAGCAGGGGGATCACCCCTTGCCTCAGTGTGCCGCTGCAGCCCAGCCAGCCTGCACAGTGTGGGGCAGTGCCTGCGCCCACTGCTGCCCTCCCCGGCTTGCTCAGGGTGCACTGTGTCCCGGGGACGGCGCTCAGTTCCAGGAGCCTCCTATGAGAAATGTCACACATGACTTCTTGCCAGCCAGACTGTGAATTTCTCTTGACCATTCCTTAAAATTCTTCCACCTACCTTGTGGTTCACTCAGCCTGTCTATATTTTTAATTTGTTTGCAAGAGTTCTGCATGTCAAAAGCCTTGAAAATGTTAAGGTGTACTTCACTATTGCTAATCTTGATATTTGTTCTTGTATACATTTTTACTTTTAAAAATACCTGAATAATTAAAAATGCAAACAAATCTTATTTGGCAAAACAAAAAATAAAAGAAAGTTTAAAATTAAAAGCTATATCAAACTTTAATTGCTTTCCTGCAAGATACTGTAAAGTACTCATTTATAATTCTCAAAGGCTTCAATTTAAAGTTTGACATAATAACATTTCTCCATGGTTTCTAGTTTTGTATCTGTAGTACACAGTTTTATTAAACAAGGGATAAAATCATTAACACTATCAGAGTACAAGCTAAATAAAACCAGGGGAGGTGGGGCCCCAAAAGAAAATGCAGAATTACTGACACTTGCTGTTGATTATTGCTGGAGAAGCTAAAATGCAGAATGAAAGAAAAAATGTGAAATGGTACTTTAGACTAAAAAGATAAAGCAGACTTCATAAAACCAAGATAGAATATTAAAAATGTCAGTATCAATTATCAAATATTGCAGGTCACTTTTTGCTTAACAAAATATCAGTTGTTGTAAAAATATTACATTCTACTTCAGATAACCAGAAGGGCAAATTTTTCATGAGTTTCTGAAGTGGAAAGCCTGGAGATGACAACAAAAAGGATCCTTTGTACTTCTGTTGCACCAGCTTTTTTGGGTTGTTTTTAGCCAAATCTGGAACCTTTGGATGTAAGAAATATTTATTGTACCACCATTCTTGGGCCATCAGCTTAGGCTTCAGTTCAGCATAGCACATGCCTGCCCTAGAGTGTGCATTTCTGATCTGTGAGGCACAGCAGTGATAGCTGGGAAGTGCCTCAGCCCTGGGCTTGCCTTAGTCCTGTAATCAGTAGTGTGATTCTTGGCCATGCAGAGGGAAAATCCCATGTGTCTGTTTGGAATGTGGTGAGAGGAAACTGCGTGCAAACGAAACTTTCCTGTCCACGGGGCACAAGGAACCTTGGGGAGACCTCCCCTGCCCCTTGCTGTGCTGGTGCAGCCAGACAGCTTTAGGGTAACACTGCTGTACTATCAAAACATGAACTTGTTATTTATCTCACTGACATATTTTTAAGCTTCAGCCACAGTCAGCACTCCAGAGTGTCTGCCTGTTAATCTGCTTTGTTTCTGCTTTCTCAGGCGGGTGATAGTGGCCCTCTGCAAGCAAAAAAGAAACACTGATTGCTTCAGTTTCTTCCACTGAGTAGACACATTTTGGCTTTGATTCCTTTTCCTTCCTTAAGGCACAGTTGTTTTGACATATTTTTTTCAGTTTGCATTGTATGCTGGTCAGTGTAAGCCTTCTCCACATATATCCTTCCATCCCTCTTTCTCTGTCTTCTACCTCTAGACTGTACTGTCAATACAAAATAAAATAAATGTACTTATTAGTCAAAATACACATTCCCAGCTTTTTGTGAAGACGGTGATCCAGGTTTTTCCAAGCTTTACAACTATGGCAAAACTATTTTTCATAGTGTGTTTGGCATGCCATTTCCACAGATAATTGCACCAATTTTCTGCTTTCTCATAAAACAAACAAAAAAAATCCATTGGAAGTACCTCAAAAACAGAGGACATTTATGGAAGTTTGAAGTAGAACCACACCAACTGCAACAGGTCAGTGTTGGTTTGCCTGCAGAGGGAAATGTTTGAGCAGCAATTAGAGCTATTCTTAGTGCTAGGTCTTACTCAAGCTTGCAGTCAATCAGGTAGAGCTGGGTAAGCACCAGGAACAAGTTCCAGCAGATAACACAGAAATCAGTGGCCATTCTCAGTGTTTCCAGTACCACTACTGTTTTCTTTACTTCACAGCAAAAGAAACAAGGCTGAGCAACAGCTTTCATTAAACTATTTCCTGACAGTGTGCAGGATAAATGTATTTGGAAACAAACATTTTTTTTAATCCCTGGCTAAGAAAACATCTAACCCTGAGCATGACATGATTCCTCCAGGAGGCTTTCCTACACGTGTTTCAACCAGATCTGTTACTTCACATATTCTTGTAAATAGATTGTGATGGTCTGGATCTGTTTTTCTTTGCTTTTTATTTTTCTCTGATTTACTTGTGCCCTCCTTCCCTCTCCCTGTCCACACATTGCCTGTAGAAAAGACTTGTCAATTTATGCATGGGGATAATGGGATCTCTGGATCTCTCTCTCTCTCTCTCTCTCTCTCTTTCTCTCCGTATCTTCCATTATATTCAGGAACTTCTTTTCTGATCCCCAGGGAAATTCTCAGTGTGAAGTCACCTACCTGAACCTGAGAGATGGTATATTTTGGCACTGAGCCGGAAGCACCAGGCAGTCTGAGAAAAAAGAAAAAATCCTTCCCACTGCCTTCCATGACTAAAACTTTCATTTTCACATTCTGACATCAGAATGATTTACTTACGGTTGTAAGATTTCACTTATGTGGATGAAATAACTCCATTTTTCTTCCTCTCTGGGAGCTGGGCTAAAACACCAAAACCAATAGACAGCGACCTGGAGAAAATAGGGAAAATGCTTCCCTTTACAATAGCCTGTTCATACAGTTTAGAATGCATAAACTTGTAACAGATAGGTTTTGTTTCAGATACACATTATTGCACCAGTAACATATGACAGTTTCTTAGACTATTGAAATGTCATAATTGTTTATTTTCTTCAAATTCGTAGAATCTTCTTCCTCTGTTAACTATTTTATAAGCTCATATTGTTTTTGCCTTGTGCTTGATTGCTTGCTATGAATTACATTTACTGTCTGACTAAATGAGAAATTAATTTTCTATTTTTTTCTAATTTCTATTTTAATATATATTATTAGCATGAATAATTGTTTTATATAAACACACATTATTGTAATATAAATCATGGAAAATATATAGTTCTTATATTTCTAATTACTAAAAAAATAGGTTGGAGTGTTTAAGAGTTGCAAGGTGTAAGTAGAGATGATCATTCATGAGCAGCATGAACACAAGCAGTGTACAGAGAGCTTTTACCCAGTGAGAGCCAGACAGCTGATAGACCACCACCTCTTAACAGCATGCTTAGGAATAACCCATTGACTTCAGCCGCTATTGTTTTGGTGCAGAATTGGTCAGACTGGCTTTTTCCATCCTGACTGTGAGATATGTTTCCAAAAATATTCTGCAATTCCTCTTCTCTGGTCTAGATTTGAGTCAAGGGTCACAGCAAGGGTGGCCCAGTACTGTCTGATGAGTGGGTCTGGGGGGTCAGCAGTAGAGCATGAGGCAGGATGTCAGAGGCAGCCTGAAGGTGATTGTGTGAGTTTGCCTGCATGATGGAGCTGATGGGAGGTGGCACTGGCAGGTGCTGATGTGGCAGGATGGACTGCAGCCCTGGGTGCTTGGGGCCAGGACAGCCAGCAGTGCCCAAAAATTTAAATAAAATTCAATTTTCTAACTGAAATATGTCCATCATGAGATGTACCTATGAAGGTACATCTGCATTTTTGATCAGGTGGTGAAGCACTTTCCAATACAACAACATTGGCATTTAAGAGCTTTTTTTATTGATGTACCATGCAATATGTACTGGTAGCTGGGTGTTCCTGTTTCAGCCAGGATACTAAAATTTTGAGGGCTTGTGGGAAGCCTGTGTATGTAAATGTCCTTCTCTAATCCTAATCAACCCTTCCCTCTTCTCCACCCATCAGTGTCATTCAGGGCAGCTGTTACACAGAAAGGGATCATTTAATGAGGTGTAAGAACTGAGTGTATACTCCATATATTTACCCAGAACTCTCCTGCATACTCAGGGTTTTGGAGGTCCTGCATCACCAAATCACTTTGGGGATTTCTATAAAGGGAAATGAACTTGGTTAAACTCATGTTCATGCTTGTGTCGACTGTGGTTGTGTTGCATGGCTCCCTCACTGGTGCCATATACAGTGGTAATATGGGTCAGTTTGTCGTGTCTGACTAGAGGGTACTTTATGCTTGTTTTGTTCCCTCCGAGTGCAATGGTTCTCTCACAGAGGTTATGCCCAGAAATTAGCATCCCAAGCTGCTGTGTGTTCTGATAATCCTTATATTTTTATGAAAACATGGAAAAAGCTGAGTCCTTTCATGGAAAATAAAAGATTTGAACATAAACTACAGAAATCCCTGGACTAGCAATTGCATCAACAGCTGTTGACCCTTCCAAAGCAGAAGCCTGCAGATCAAGAGACCCACTCTTCAAGAGGTGGATACGCCTTGCTTTGTGCCTATTTGTGGAATGGGGAATAGGAACAAAACTGTGACAAGTGAACATGTGATGTGTGCAGGATTCCTTTGTTCTTGATTTACTGGTTTGGTTTTTTCCTATAAAAATAAATATACAGGGTGAGGATGTATGCACTTTCATTTAAGAAGAGAAGCACAAAGCTTGCTGGTCCAGTGGGTGTATGCGTGAAAAAGGGAATCAGCACAATTTTTCTTTCCCTTGGTACTGAGTTGTTCCATGAATTTCGACACAGGTCAGGTGTACCTAGAGCCTTGGTTAAGGTATCTCATCGAAGCTGCCTGTGGACTGCGATGCTGTCAGATGCGCAGTGCCTTTGCTACCTCCGTGCTTAACAGAGCACAAGCCCTTCCTTGGCTACTCCCTGCAGGAAGCTGGCGAAGCGGGCACGGCGTCGCCCCGGCTGTGCGGAGCCCCGCTGCAGGCCGCCGTGGCCGGCAGGGCTCGGGCCGCGCTGCCCGGCCGCTGCCCCAGCCGCCTGCCCGCCGCTTCTCGCTCCCGAAGCGGGCCGCAGGGGCGATGCTCCCGCAGCGGCGGTGCCCTGGGCAGGAGCAGCCCTTTCCGCAGGAAGGGCGGACGGGACCCGGCCGCGGCCGCANGCGGGGCAGCTGGGCCCCGTACGGCCCCGGCTGGCGGCTCGGGCTGTAGGCCAGCGAGCTGCTGCGGGATGGAGGGAGGTTCGGTTCGGAGCGGCCGTGGGAAGGAAGGGCTGGAGCCGCGGTGCCTGGGCGTGGGGCTGGTGTCCTGAGGGAAACCTGCTCATCACTGTGACCTGTGGGTGCCATTGCAAATGGTGCCAGGTGTGCCGCACTGCTATTTCCCCAGCCTCACCTGCTTGCTGCGTGGGGTGCAGGGTACAGTTGCTACACAGCTTAGATCCCCCAAATCGCAAATGTGTCTGTGGCGGCTATGATTAATTAATTGGTACAGCGTCTTCTTATACCGCCCTATAAGAAATGCAGTCTCTTGATACCAACCCAGTTTTGCCCCTGTGTGAAACCGGTCCATACGGGTATGAACAGATGAGGAGGGCAGTCAGGCAGAGAGCTGTGCCCGGGGTGAGGAGAGGGCAGTGACAAAGGGGTGTTAGGGCTGGGGAGCACCGGGGGTCCCCAGTGCCTGCTGTGGGGTGGCCACACGCCTAGCTCAGGCATCTGGAACGTGCTGCAATAACTGCAGGTCTCCTTGGGAAAGAAAAGCTGTCGGGGTTACATGGATGTCAGCCAAGGAACGCCTACTACTAATGCCTAAAAACTGTCCCCTTTATAGTTTATCACTGTAAGCAAATTTCATCTTCTAATGTGTTTCCCCTTGAAGTCACCAAGTCAGACAAGGAAGTAAAGCTCCGTAGTTCACAACTGCGAACGTGTGAATGTTACTGAAAAGCCAGGACGTGGTGGGGGCTATCGCCGGTGGGGGCCCGCTGACCTGGGCGTAGCCGCCTGCCTTTCTCAGCATTGTTCCTGCCACACTTTGAGCCGGAGGAGAGGAACTCTCACCCCGCAGCTCCTGCAGCCCCTCGTCCGCCCCTCCTTCCTCACCCTCTGCACGAGACTTGCTGTCTTCAGTCAGAAAATTTGCTGGGCTTGGCACAAACACCTTCTAATGTAAATATCAGAGAGCCTCTCTGTTGGTGCCGGTTCTTCTAAGCTATGCTTTCAAAGTGCTGACTCTGTTGGTTCTTATCTTAAGCCAGTCTCAGCAATTAACTTTCTTTTGATCACTTGGGCGTGTGCTTTTTAAAAATTTTTTCTTTTTTTCTTTTTAACTGCACTTTTAATAGGAGATAAATGTAGTGACCAAATACACAACCAAGAGACTTTTAGTTTAAAGGAAATAATACTTAAGCAGATGTTATCAAGCTTCTTTATAAAAAGAAGAGTTTTAAATGACAATTTTATATATGAGAATAGTAATGAAGGTTGCTACTTTAAAATAGGAAATTTAGGAGTGTGTAATATCATGAGAAAACGGCATGAAGATTTTGAGTGCAATGAGTTGAAGTTTGATGTAGTTTACCAAGCTGTTTCACATAAGAAGCTGTAAGAATGATCGATGAAGGCTTTTTCTCCGTACAGATATGGTAGCTGGGTGCTAACACCCCTGAATGTGTAGCTAATTAGGTGTGGGCCAGTACTGCACCTTGTTTGCAAGGGCTTGTACTCCTGGCAACCTCATGCAGCCATCAGTCTCTATGCTATTGAGTCCCAGTGAACACAAAAGTTTTTCTTACTTGTTAGGAGACAGGTGCTCAGTGGGACTTCCTGAGATTTTCTGCCCTGGACTTTTCTTTGTCTTCTGGACAGCACTGCATGTCATAGGATGTTGCTGTACTACCCTAGAAGCATTCTGCTCCCTGGATTATTAGACCTATCCCAAGTTAATATAAGAGTGGATTTATGAACAAAATTAGAGGTTTTGTTTTGGTGTGAAGTCTAGCTCTTGCTAGCAACAGTTTGTCTTTTGCAAACTTCGGCAGACTAGAGCATGTCCTGTTGCTCACAGTACTCAGGAATGTCTGTGGTTTATATTGTTGAGCAACATTACATTTCTGGGGTTAGTCCTCCTGAGTCACAAGACTTTTTTTGCTGCAACCATGAATATGAAACTCTCCCCTCCCCTGCTCCCCTTCCCCATTTTAGCAATTTCGGCCCCAATCTTATTGCAGGGTAAGGTAGCATATGGCAGAAGCGTTGCTGTAAACTTTTTGATGATGTCACCATAATGCTCAGCTTTTCATGCTGTTAGTGGCAGCACAAGGACAGCACAGCATTTACTGGTGCCTACCCCAGTTTGAATTCTTGGATATATTTTCCTGGCAATGCTTTTGGTATGTAGAATGGTATTTTTGTTATTTGGCGAAGACTAGACATAGTTCAGACTCATATCATTAAAACTAGGGATTATTTATAGATAGCACTCTCAGTGCTCCTCCCTGGAGAGTTTTTGGGTAAGCTTGGACAGGTATGTTTCCTAATTGTTGAGGTTCAACCCAGACATAGGTCTTCCCCTGGGTGCTGCTCACTGCAAAAGGAGATTTCTGTCATGCAAAACATGTTAAGATGTCCTTGATGTAGCATCTCTTTCACAAGCATGTAATTTGTAGTTACCATGAATTTTCTTTTGCCATCCTCAGAAAATTGCATCTCTTGCTTTGGGTAACTACAAATTTCAGAATTTGATTTCATACATTACTTGGTGATGGCAACTCACAAAGTTTTCTGACACCATGGTAAATGCAATTTTACTTAAGACCATAACAACTTCTACATGAATCAGTTGAAGGTCTAACCAATCCAGTGTCCTGTTGCATCAGTGGCCTGCAAAAAAAGTGCCTTAAGAGAAGGATGAGAAACAGGGTATGTAGGAAACGATTATCCTCACCTCCAGCAACTGATAGTTTAAGAATTTCCTGTGCTAAAATTTGCATCCGGACCATTGTATCTAATAGCCACCAGTGGGTTTATCCTCCAAAAATTCGCCCCTTTTTTTTTTCAATTCCTTTTATGCTGTGGCCTCCACAACTTCCTGTGGTAATGAATTCCACTCTCCAATTAAGAAGCTATGTGGAAAAAGCATTTCCTTTTGTTTAAATTGGAAAATTTCTTATGGTATTCTCCTTGTTTATGTATTGTGAAAAATCATGAAGAGTCCCTCTCTAGAAACCTTCTTTGTGGCATTTATCATTTTGTAGTCTCCTACCATATTCTTTTCATATTTTGCTTTTGTTGTTTTTTTTATTTCTTTGTTTTTATGGTATTTGATTTCATTTTCCTGTCTTCTTGAGCCTTGCCAAGTAGACCTCTTGAAGAAACTTGAGACTGACTTGATTTAATCAGAACAACAAATTGGAAAGGTCAAATGACAAAAAAGAATTAGATTAGTCCCTCTGTTTAGAGAAATTCGTCCAAAACCCATCATCATTCTGGACTTCTCTGTCTGTAGCTTTTTTCACTTCTAATTATACAGGGAGGTGGATTGGTATGAATGTTAAGCTCTGATGTTTGTATACCAGATTTCCTACATGGTGTCGGCTAGCCTGGTTTATAACTATGCGTATCTATGTTAGGTTATGTACTCATCCACATAGAATATTTTGCATACACTAGAATTTCATTCATTGCTTTCTTCAGGTCACTCTGCTTTTCTCCGATACTCTTCAGCAGATCTCCACAAACAATTTTAGGCTGGATAAGCCTTATTTCCAGTTGATTATATCGAACAATTCAAGTCACAAAGACTGTAAACTGGCCTCTTTGCTGGTCTGCTGAGTGCATCTGTGCAGTAGTAACAGGTATCATTTAAACCATCCCTTGTTACCTTTTTGGTACAGACTATTTCTTCAGATATAGATTCACATGAAGACTGTGAAGTCTGGGCTTGAACAGAGCAATCATGTGCAATTTACCTGCATTCAACCAGATCTTAATACCAGCTACCTCCTGAGCAAGGCGGAGAAGCCTTATGAATTCAACTTTCCCTCTTTCAGGCAATCCAAATGCAGACAGGAAAAGCATGTAGTGTTTTAAAAAGAAAGATGTCTTATGATCTGTATATTAGTTTGCATAGCATAGAGGAGACACACTTCTGCTGCTCCTAAAACTGTTTTTGTAGTCATCCTGCATGTGAAAAGTGTTGTTTTCCGTAGCTGGGTTAGACTCTGTATCATTAGAAGTTGATACATGCACAACTGGCCAGCCAAACAGGAGGAACTGCAATATAGCATGATGACCGTTGGCTTTTTTATTTGCTTGTTTACAGGTAACTTTTACAACCCCTCATTATCTTTGTGGCTGAATTTTGGGAGTATGGGTTTTAATTTACTTGCATTTATACCTGTGGGTGAGGGTGCATGGTGGACCTGTTGTTTTCTGTAAAACATTACCAAGTCCTGGAATGGGAAAAAGAAGTTCTGTCAATATTAATGCACTTACCTTTGTTCTCTGCCTGCATGGTTAATAAATTTTTAAATCCAAAAAAAGAGAAGTATTGGTTTCTCTCTTTTAAAGACCCACACATAAGAGAAGTGCTTCTGAGCTATGTGTCTGGCTGAGAGATCATGTGCTGATAGAAGTTACTATATTTCAACATTAAAAGCACTACAGAAAGTACAACAGCCTGACTGAAGAGATATTTCAAGATGTTTTTCCTTCTAGTGGGAAATATTTACATCATTTTAGTTAAGCAGGTTTTTAGGGATCATTGTATTACCACCATTTAACTCTTGTACTAACATTACATTCAAAAGTAAAAAATAAGTGAATTTGTATTTTTTACATAACTATTGATAAATGAGTTCACTTTTGCGTAGAACTGGAGAATCAAAATCTTTCAGATAATTCTTCAGTTCCCAGGCATTTGTTAAATATTGAGAATGTAAAGGTCTATAAGTTAAAGAAAACAATATCAAATACACGATACACTGAAAAATTCAGGGCCCAACTCTCTTTTTAAGGAAATGATTACAGTTATTTACTAAGATCATAACAGCATCATTGTGACTTATGTATGTGACAATATTAGTGGACATCACTGAAAATGGTATTTTTGCAGAAGAGATTTTAATGAAGACTAGAGTGGTACAGATTGCATGACTTTCAGCCAGGCAGGTTTCATAGCTGGCCTGTTCAGTATGTGCATAATTTGCTTCCAGTTTCTACCTGCTAGAGAAACCTGTTCACTCCTCCTATGATCCTAAATGTATCAGCGCTCCTGGAAATACCAGTTGCTAAGAATAACAAGAGAAAATAGAGCCAAAGAGCTTAATGTGTTTATTGTTTGCAGAATGTTCCCAGTGCCAGTTTCCTTACTTTCTCCATGAGCTGGGACTTTTTGTTAAATTTGTGGAAATTGTCCCTGCTGTTTTCATAAAATGTGGGTACTTTAACTGAGCTTAAACTCCTCAGCAGTTGCATGGTGTGGGTGGCAGAATGCTGAAATGCCTTTTAACTAATCTCCCCAGAATCGTGTTTATGGGATAATGAAAAGACACAGGTTTGGAATTACACTTTCAGCACAGCTGTCATGTGGCAAATCTCTTGCCAGAAATATTATGGGATGGCATGAAAATAGCCCACCTGTGCTTCTCTTATCTGAGGTCTTTTCTCTGCTAGCCATAGGTCTGCTGATGAAAAGGATGACATATGAAGGAAAGACACGTGGAAATTATAATCCTTTGTTTCAATGGTAATAGGGGCCCTGCCAGCTCCAGAGGGAGAAATGCTTATTTTATATAAACAGAAGAGACTGTAAAAGGATAATGGCAGCAAATGAAAGGACTTTAATGGGAGAGAAAACCGACTGTTTTTACCAACAGTAAAGGTCAATTTACATGACACTGATGAGATGTGTGCTTTACTTCTTCTCTTAAACCTGATATTTTCTGCCTTCCAGTAGTTTGTGTATGCTCCTTGGGGTTTGTAAACCTGACAATATATTTGTGATTTCAACAAGAACTCTGCGGAGTTGCAGTTGTAAGCAGTCAATTTTGCTCAACACAAAACCCTCCCTAGAAATTGCTTCTTGAACTTGCCACATGATCTTCCTTCAGTTCCAGTCCAGACTCTCAGTGACAATGATGATTGGTCCCAGAGGCTCTGAAAGAAACTGGCCTCGTTGAAAGATTTGAGCTAGCATGTCTTCCTTCTCCCAACAGTTAAATGTGGAATCAACATTTTTATATAAGCTATAAAAATAAGTGCATTTTTAAAAATTGTGGGCTGTTCTTAGTGCTTAAGTTCCTAAGAAAAGCCTAAAAATGTTAGAATAAAGCAAGCAAGTGCTTGCCTTTGAATTTGTATTTCCACCCCTCATTTTTCAGTACAGGATCTATAACAGAGCAGCCGTTGCAGTCATCCAGACAATGTAAAGCTAATTGCACAAGTAATTTAAACTCCAGCCCAAGACCATGACCTGTTAAGGATGAGCTTTGAAACTCAGCACATTTTAAGGCAATCTCATGTCATATACATGAGATAAATAAAGTGACTTATGGCTCTTGGAAGTCATAAACTTCAACATCAGGTCATTCAAGGTTTTGCTATTCTTACTGTGTCTTGTACAAGGCCTAACTTTTTGCTACTCTCTTTTAAAGGTTATTACTGAAAACAAACCCTTTAAACCATACTTATTTTCTAAGTAAGTTTTTGAACTTCAGGTATGAAAAATAAACACCCATGAGGATGGCAAATCTTGACAAATCCTGTTGGCTGCCTCTTCCAGGCTCTATTCTTTGTCAATGCTGCTCCAGTCCAGGACAGCTATCAAAACAGATCTCTGTACTGAAATATCTGGACTCTGGTAACCTCTTCGTTGTCTTGCCTGATCCACATGCACGCTCATCCCGAATGCCTTCAGTGAAGGCATTCTTCTTGTCTTGTGTGCATCAAACTGTTTCCCTTACATCTTCACAGGAAACAACTGTCATTATCTGCTTCTCTCATGGAAATGAAGTTAAGGTTCAAGAGGGTAGCAGTGATAGCCACTAATAGGCCTAGCAAGAAAATGTAATGAGCCTTAATGTAAAGAGGGAATAAAACTGCATCTGTTACTATACCCAAAGGAAGGTATGTTGAGAAAATACTTGTTGTGTATTGAGAAAACAGGATTCAGAGGCTAGGTAAATATGAGACAGGTGTTTTGTTTTTTTTATGGGGTGGAAAGCAGAGGAACAACAGAATTAAGTTTTCTACACTTAAAATATGAAATAATTATTTAAAATTATTTTTTTATGTGTTCCAGTGGGTTATTTATATTTATTTCCTTCTTGCTGTGTCTTTTTCTCACAGAAAATTTCTAGTCATATAACTTCAAAGCTGTTAGTGCTTACAGCATCAAGGCTGTGTTGTTGGTCTTGGTTTTCCATGGAGAATTTACAGTTCTGTGTAATCACAGTGGGTGATGGAGGAAGGAAGGTGAGCGAGAGGTAGTACAGATATATTGCAGTGTTAAAATTAAGATCCAACATTAAAGCTGGAAAGCAGGAAATCCCATTCCATCCTGGAAAGGCCTAGTTTTGGTCCTCATATGATTCTGCATTGAAATAGGTTTACTGGAACAAGAGGAAGGAAAATTTAAAAATCAAGTGTTCCTGTTACCTACATGGTTTTTGAAAAGAGTTTTGTTTGATAGTGGCTATCTCCATTTCTCCCTCCTACAAGATCGATACTTTCAATCACCTGTATGTTGCATGGACTGATAAGGAACAATGTTTACTGTGCTGCTCAGCTTTCAGCTTTGACCAAGCTATGTTAGCATTGCAGATAAATCACTGCCCATCTTGGAATGAAAGTCTCGAAGCTCCTCTTAAGAATTAGCATTTCTTAAATGGAGGTGAGAGACAAAGGTCATAAAGTTAAACAGACTTGCCTATATCTTATTTTCCTCTGTTACGTTTGTATGTGGTACTGTTTGTTTTGCAGGTGTGTTACTCTGAAAGGTGAAAATTATTTGAACTATGAGTTAGCTTACTTGCATTGATGTCTTTTGTTTTGTGATCTTCAGTTACCTTTGCAGGTAGATATGTTCTGAGGTCTCAAAGATTCTTAGAAAAATTTTCAAGTTCTCTTGTGTAAACTCGTCTTTAGCAACATTTCTTATCCAAGAAATATTTAAGAATCAAAAAATTAAAGTGCTGCCTTGCTTTCTACACTGCTTATTTGTTTGCCTGTCAACTGCCTTGGTCTGTTCTTATAATTTTTATGCCTATATGCTCTGTCAGTTACAAAACTATTGTGATTGATTTTGTTAATGCTTATGAATTTTCTTTTCTGGTTGGCTCATTATGCTGTTTCCAGTAAAGGTGACCTAGTTGGGTGGTAGCTGCTGTGTGTGAGAAATGTAGCTTGTGTGTGAAAATAAGTTTTGCAGAAACTTGTGATGTATGGTACTGACCAGGTGTGGCCTAAAATAACCCTGACCTGTGTTGCTCTACCAGGATTTGTTCCTTCAGTATTTCAATGAGTTCCCCCAAGACAGGCTTGGGATATGATGGATTTCTGAGGCTGATAAAATCTGTCCATGGAGGTAACATTTGAGAAAGTCAGCTTAATTTGTTCACTTGCTGTTTTGGGCTTTCAATTTCATTTAGAATCCTTCAGTTCAATAGTTTTGAATTTCCAGTTTAGTATGTGTTTTGCTGTCTGGTAGAAGTTACAATATTTTTCGGTGTTTCAGGAAAATGCTGTGGGAATGTGAAGAAATGAATGAATATTTTAATGTAGTAAATGTTTCTTTTGAAGTAGAGCATAAATGATATTTAAACCTCAAACACTGGTTTGATAAGAAAATACCTAAGCGTATAAATACATCAGCTTTTCTTCTATGAAGATTTTTTTTTTCCTTTGAAATTTTTTTACAGATAGTGGTCTCATGGGATAAAAGAGGATAAAGTTTATGCCAAAACGTTCATGAGTGTCTCCTCCCTGAGTACAGATGAATAGATAAATTGACTAAAATATCTCTAGTAAAGAGATTTTACATGGAATATAAGACATCCTATGCTTATTATCTATGATATTTAGAATCTGGAATCCTGTTTTGTTTTCCAGAGTGACATATGTGTTGGTATTTTACAGTAAAATTTTTATACTGGATTTATTTGTCTAATGACCGAAGATGTTCTTGCAAAACAGCTATAAAGCTCTAACGAAGAGTCATGACCTTTTGCATCCTGAAAGAATGGGCCCAAGAATGCTCTTTTTTTTTTTGCTTCTGTGAAAAGGTGAATGTCTGTAATCTGGACTGTGCAGAAGTCAGTGTACCCAGAACACATCTATGGCTAAAAACCTCTGAAAACCATGCTGTGGTAGGTTAACAGAGAATTCTCTCTGAAGCAAGGAGAGTTTTACCTGAAAATATATCTTCAGACATCTGAAGAGGTTCTTAAGCCACCTAAAATTCCAGTATGACAACCTTGCGTCTTTTTTTTAGGCAGACTCTGATCTGTATAATGTAATTCTAAATTAAATTAGTTTTTCTGCAGTAACAATCTTTTCTCTTGTTCACAACTCTTTTTGCATTTAACAGTGTCCAGTAAGATGTTGTCATCTTTCATGTAGGGAAAATGAACCCAGAAGAGATGGACCTTTCTACTCTAAGAACCATACCAATAAGATCTGCCTCCATGTTTTCACACTAACTGCTTTATGTAAAGACTGATTTCTTAATTCCAAACCTCTTTCCTCCAAAAGAGAAAAAGGCAAAGTAAAAATCTAATCCTGCCTCTTGGGCTCAAAGCTGTGCAGCTGGTTGACATTATTATGTCATGTCTGAGGTTGAAAGTAAAAAAAGACCCTCATAGATAGACCAAAATAATCTGATAAGGTCTTTAATGTAGAATCATTACCTGTTTAAACAGAAGGACTTTCTGGCCACTGAACTTCTGGAGCTATACTGGCTCCTGACTTACTGCTGTAGCTGTCTCTTGCCAGTATTTACAGAGAAGGTTACAACAAATATTTGATTGATTGGTAGTTTATACTGATTTCTTCACCCTATTGACCATTTTAGATTTGCACTTGGAGTCTGTGTCCTCATGACCACCAGTGAAGTACTTCCCCTGCTTTTGTCAAGAGCCACTGCCACTGCTTCCTGAATAGGGTACTACTCTGTTGAGCAAATTCAGTATCTCTGATCTACATGACTGCAGAGGTGCCACTTAGGTTCTGTTTTGACAAATTCATTAGTAGCTGGACAGATCCCAGGAGAGAAAAAGGCTTGGATGGTTTTAGCACTTATGAAGCTTGGGTAAGTGCAATCTGGGCTGAGTACTTAGGGATTTGTGTGTGTACATTGAAGCATCCTGCAACATTTTGTGCATGTGAGATTTAGCAACTCTGCTAATTCAGTGTGAAAAACAGCTTTTCTATTTAGAAAAGAGATCTCTCTTGGGAGAGAGCATAACCTGATACCAATTTAAGTGGGATTTGAAAACTTTTTTGTTGAATTTCTATTTTCTATTTCATAAGGGATATTAGTCAACTGAGTTGTGTTTAGTAGCATCAATATTTCAACACAGGCTGGGAATGCCTTTCTACAGATGGAAGCAGCATATTTCTGTGATCAATGCATGAGTCTTTGTCCTTTCATTGGTGTAAAGTAATTTGTTACCACTTTTGGTGTTGTAGTAGAGGATTCTCATAGCTGGGGAACTTTGTGCTGAACATGTTAGAATGGCGGGAAAGGATAATTCAGACAAAACTTCTGAATTAGGGAAGCTGAACATGTGAATTAGGGAAGCTGAACTTTGTGCTGAACATGTTAGAATGGCGGGAAAGGATAATTCAGACAAAACTTCTGAATTAGGGAAGCTGAACATGTGAATTAGGGAAGCTGAACTTTGTGCTGAACATGTTAGAATGGCGGGAAAGGATAATTCAGACAAAACTTCTGAATTAGGGAAGCTGTATTGCCATTCTTGAATTTGGGGAAGAGGAAAGCCTCATGGGAATGAAAAGAGAATACTTAAAAATTGTTTTCTTCAAGAAGAACAGTTACTTTGGTATTGAAATGCTTCAGTTTTGAGCTAAGAGTTGTAGACTATAAACAAGGAAGGTCTTAAATCTTGGCAGATTATCAAGTTTAGTCCTCACCTTGTTAGAAAGATTTGGTAAATGTTATGTGTCCTGGGTACAGATCCTATGTTTTTGAGTATATTATCTCCCAGGTATGATAGGTGAAAGAGATTAGAGATACAATAATGAAGGAAGGCAATATTCAGCTATGACCTCTGTGATAAAGATTGTTTTGTCCCATAGTAATATTAAGATCAGAAACTGTTCAAGGCCATAAACAAATTTGAATGAGTGGGATCTGAAGGATTTGAACTTCAGCTTCTAAAATTACTAAACATGAACTCTACTCTCTGCACTGAAAACTTGGAGAATAATTTGATTATCCACTTTGCATGAAAGGTTGTAGTACAATCTACATACATTCATCAGACATAAGCAAAATCCAGATTTATCAAAATATTTGCTGAATATATTTGTCATAGATCTTCCTTTAGATCATGTAATCCCAATATTAAGAAAACCTTATTCAGTAAACAGAAACATTTTGTAGGCAACAGAGCAAGCTGCATTACTAAACATAATACTTGTATGTTCACAGTGACTAAGTACTCTGCCAGTTTTCCTTCAACACATAAGCTTGTTATCCCTTTTATTATTATTTCCACATTTGTTTAAAATTTGTCTGGCATTATTATTATATTTCAGAGGGAGCTAGAACAACGAATTTTCTGTGTCAAAATCTTCCTTTCTGTCCCTTGTTACTTGTGTTGTTTTTGAAGGGATGCTGAAATGTTGACAGAATTTCCACAGGACAAAGGTGTCACTGGAAATTTGTAATAGTTTTGATCTTGGAAGCTCTAATTTAAATAGTAAGTAAATCAGAATTTTGTATAAATGACTAGGTGTATGATTCAAAGCATGTAGGGAAAGACAGATCATCAAAAAAGCAGAATATCTTGTTTTCTGTGATTTGGTGAGGGAGTGAGCTTCTCTACCAACCACTGAAGAATCTGGCATACCGACCTTCCTGTATTCAATAACTCTATGGTTGCGGTGGGTTGATACTAGCTGGATGCCAGGTACCCACCAAAGCTGCTCTCTCACCTTCCTCCATAACTGGATGGGTGAGAAAAACGTGTAATGAAAGCCTCATGAGCTGAAATAAGGACAGAGAGAGATCACTCTTCAATTACCATCATGGGTAAAACAGTCTTGACTTGGGTAGAATAACTAAATTTATTAGAATTAAAATAAAAATCATGCAGTATAATAGAAGTAAAACAAATCTTAACCTCACCTTCTCTCACCTCTCCCTCCAGGCTGCTTATGCTGCTGCTTAGGGGGAGGAGTCCTTTCACTACTCCAGCATGGGATCCTTCTCACAGGAGACAGTTCTCCATGAATTTCTCCAGTCTGAGTCCCTTACCATGGGGTGCAGTCCATCAAGCACAGCTTGCTCCAGCATGGGTCCCCCATGAAGTCGCAAGTCCTTCCTGGAAACCTGCTGCAACACGGGTTCCTCTCTCTGGGTCTGCAGGTCCCTGCTAGGACCCTGTTTCAGCATGGGTTTCCCATGGGATCACAGCCTTTTTTTGGGCATCTACCTGCTCCAGCGTGGGTCTCCTTCATGGGGTACAAGTGGATCTCTGTATCCCCAAGGACCTCTGAGCATTGCAGGGTCACAGCTGCCTTACCATGGTCTGCACCAGGGGCTGCAGGGGAACTTCTGCTCTGGTGCCTGCAGCACCTCCTGTCCCTCATTCTATAGTGACCTTGGTGTCTGCAGGGCTGTTCCTCCTGCTTGCTCTTCTCTGACTGAAATTACATCTGCGTGATAACTCCTTTCCCTTCTGCAATACGTTAACACAGAGGTGCTACCACAATATTTGATGAACTTGGCCTTGGCCAGTGGTGGGTCCATGTTGAAGCTGGCTGGCATCAGCTCTGTCTGACATGGAGGAAGCTTCTCACACCTTCTCATGGAATCATCCCAGCTACCAAAAACTGGGCATGCAAACCCAATGAAGTTGTTTAATTAGGGCCAAGATTTCACTGGCTGTGTGATGCCTGGTACTGATTTGCAGTAAGGCTGGTCTACCTCATTTTGAGCGTCAGTTGGCTCTAATATAGGAATAGTGCTATTTGGCATTTTTTTTTTTAAACTAGAGCATTACAAGCCATTCTTTAGGTCAACAGGTACCCAGTTCTGGGAATTTCAGCATTTCAAAACAAAACCAACAAGAATTATCCTGATTCTTCATTTAAGCCTGGTTTGTCCTGTGCTCAAATGCAAAGGTGAGGGAAAATTAGTTGATCTTCAGGTTGCGATGGAGAAAAATAGGTATATAACTCAGTGAATAAATTAATTTTAAAACATAATATTGATTTTCCCATGACTTAGTTTCTGAAATTCATTATATGGGCACATCCATGAGTTCTTCAGGAATGATTATGATGTGGTGTCTGAACTTGCAATTTCTTGGTAGGAGATTTTGTCTTGTTGAAGTGTGTATTCAGATTTCCAAATTCATGGACACGGTCCTGTCACTGGAGTCTGTCACTGAGAAATGGCTGCAGGCAAGCAAAGGGGTGCGTTCTGATTTCATCACTGCACAGCTTTTGTGGCTATAGCTGTAGAGCTCATTCTAACCCTCAAGGTGGCTGATCACCATACATTTCCTTCTTGTGTAATGAGCATCAAGCAATCAAAAAAGACCAACTTCATACAGGACTGGAAATGTTCAAACATTGTGTAAAAGTTTAAGCACCTTATTTATCCAATGAGAGAATAACAGAACCCTTAATGCTTGAAAAGACCAAGATAATCGAGGCCAACCTTTGAATACCAGACTGTCAACACAAAGTACCATGCTGAGTTGTTTCTTGAACACTTTCAGGGATGGTGACTCCACCACTTCCCTGGGCAACCCTTTCCAATATCTGATCACCCTTTTTGTGAAGAATTTCTTTCTAATGCCCAATCTGCACCTCCCTTAGTGCAATTTGAGGCCATTTTCTCTTGCCCTGGTGCTTGCTTACCCAGGAAAAGAGGCCAATCCCCACCTGGGCACAGCCTCTTTCAAGCAGTTCTAGAGAGTGATAAGGTTTCACCTGAGCCTCTTTTTCTCCAGGATAAACACCCCCAGCTCCCTCAGCTGCTCCTCACAGCCCTTGTGCTCCAGACCCTGCCCCAGCTCCATTGCCCTTCTCTGCACTCACTGCAGCCCCTCAGTGACTTTCCTGCACTGAGGGGCCACAACTGGACACAGCACTCGAGCTGTGGCCTCAGCAGTGCCCAGGACAGGGGGACAATCCCTGCCCTGGCCCTGCTGCCCACACCATTGCTGATCCAGGCCAGGATGCCATTGGCCTTCTTGGCCACCTGGGCACACCCTGGCTCATGTCCAGCTGCTGTCACCAGCACCCCCAGGGCCTTTCCAGCCACCCTGCCCCAGCCTGTGGCACTGCCTGGGGTTGTTGGGACCCAGCACTTGGCCATGTTGAACCTCATACTGTTGTTTAATACAATTTACTTTTCAGTACCAAAATTACCCTAATGGACCATAAAATATCATGGTTCTTAATTCAGCTATTAACAAACAAAAAAAGAAGATATTTTGAGATTGATTTTAGTTTGATTCTGGTTTAGGAGACTTTTTTCCCATATGAATAAAATACTGTAAGTGCTTTATTTATGCTGAATTACTGTAGCCTCACAAAGGTTTATAGGCCTACTACAAAGAATTTCCAGCACGTTCCTCTCTAAGGTGAATGAGTCGTTTTTAAGAGGCTTTTAATGAGTCACAGAAATACATGCAATGTTTTACATATGAGTCACTAAAAAATATGATCAAATATTATTTTTACATTTCTTAATCAGGAATGTTGTAAATATATTTCTGTGATGGTGCATTTCACAGTATTCTGTCTTCTGGTTATTTGCTATTGCTATTATGGTTATTGCTGAAAAATAGAAAAAGTGCAGATTAAAAATTCTAATATATAACAAATATTTATGAATAAAAACCTATGAATAAGACTCTTAATTTCAGGAATGGGTTGCTATTGTATGACAGTGAGCAAGTTACTTTACATGTTTTTGTTGTCTGTTTTAATCACCTCACCTGTCTTTGATATTCCAACCAAAAGAAACTCCATTATTTCATTTCAGTTTTAGGGATTTATTACTTCTGTTGAGTTTAAGAATTCAACATTCTTTTTATATATGAGCCAAGAACATTAAAGAACCCCAGAGAATACAGTACTTGAGCCCTCACTTCATAAGATAATGTTGGAATGTTTATAGCAGCTGGACCTGGAACTGACAAAAGGAAGGGCTGATTTCTGTAGAAATTATATCCTGACATCCTCATTAAGACCTTCCTTTCTGATATCCAGTGGTATGTGGGGCAGCTTCCTTTCTCCCTTTTCCTTGACACAACTTGTTGAAGAGGAATGTGAAGGCTGGGTGTGATCTTCCCAACATCAGAGTGAAAGGAAGTAACATACCAAACAGATGATGGTTTAAGTGCTGCTGAATCTAATTCCACCTCCACCCCTCTGGGTCACCACTCAGCAATATTTCAAAAGGCTAAAGTCAATAGTCATAACAAAAAGCCCATTCAAGATCTGTCAGTATTAGAAGTGGAGATAGAAGGAGAACTAATTAAGAACTGAGTTCATTGATATGCTGCATGTTTATTTTCTGGGTAAGCTGTGCTGTCACTTTTTAAGTTCAAAAGGTAAGGAGACCTCTACAGCAAGTAAGGAGACCTCCACTTAGAAGTGCAGACTGCAACCCCTCTTTATAGAACTGGGTAAACCTGTTCAGCATGAATAACAATAGTCTCCCAACAGACTTTATTCTTTATTCAGGCTTAATTTGTAATGGGAACGTCCCAATTCCTGATAGTACTATCTTTGAGGGACAACATGGAAGCTGAGAGGTTTACATGTTTTATTAACCACCCCCTCTGCAACTCTCTCACATTTCTCATATCTGATGTTGCATTTGTTTATGTGTGAAATGCTTACATCTACCGAACTGATAATACTTTTTGACACCACCTTCCTGGAAAGGAGTGATTAGTCAAACAGCACTTCTAAAGCATTCATGGAAGTAGGGATGTGGAGGGGAGGGAGGGAGGGAGAGATAACACTGTCTGCCTTTCTAGGCAGGTCTACCTCTGCATAGTTTTGGTGCTTTCTGACTGCACTTCATGTTAAGCATGTCTGACTGCCTTCAATCTACCTCTGCATCAAGAACATCAAGGGTATTAGGCTGAGGCTCAAATGCATTGTGTGGGCATTGCCTAAATGAGCATCTGTGCACCTGTGGTAGAATGTGTGCAGCGCTGTCCACTGCAGACCCACTCCATGTAGTGGTGGTAACCACTAGGCCAAGGTTGTTTAAATAACTGTCCCTGTGGCATGGCCTGTCTTTAATGAATTTTTGAGATAGTCACAGGCAGACCCAAAATCCAAGCCTGTGAAAAAACAGCCCAGGAAGACCTCTATCTTAAGCATCTCACAGTTGGAGTTTGTCTGTGCAGTGGCAGGGGAGATATAAGTTGTGAAGAAAATAAAGACACCAAGAATCTACAAGTTGTCCTTTGACTAACTCCTGAGAGGACACCTGACTAGATTGAGACCAATTGCTTTAAATGATCAGCCAGTCATGCTGTGCAAAGAATGAGCTGCTAAAAACCCCACAGGCACACATACTTATTAGCACCAAGTGCCCATTCACATTTGCTACCTTCTCCATATTCTTCAGTACAGTTTTTACAATTTGTTTATCTGTTTCCAAATGCATATTTTAGGGTCCTGTATACCAAGGGTCATAAAACAAAGAATTATTTTTCACAGTGTTACATGAAAAATCACAACAGTAGCTGTGCATTTTATGACTCCTCCATAGTTTTTTGAAGAAAATTAGCTCTGCACTCTTGCACAACCTGACTGTAATGATGATGCAGTGTTTATGAACGATGAAAGAAAATGATTTGGCAAGGAATTAAAAAAAATATAAAGATGAAAAGTACATTAAAATTTCCTTTCTAATCTTGAGAAGATATATAAGCCTAGCAATATTAAGATGATTGCTTTGGGTTACTAGAATTTGAATATCATTTGATCTCCATTTAAAATATCTGCATATTTTTGTACAACAAGCTTTGATAGCAAAGTCAGTGATAATGAGAGTTTGATGCTTTACTTATAGACACTTTTGCTCATAGCTCAGTGATACTGCTGTGAGGTATCTTGTGGTAATTTGTCTGAGAAGGAATTACCCTATAACATTTAATCATTACTTCTTTGATATGTGGTTTGGTTAACATATTTAAAATACCTGATTCAAATTACTTAGCGTTGATACAGAATTATCTCATCCTTTAAGACATACCGATTTTTGCCACAGCAAAAGAGCTTACACTCCATAATGCAAATATGTAGAACATGAAGGTTTATACTTGTCCACAAGTATGCTGAAGTTCTCTAGAGATTCAGGACAAATAGCAATACATGAAACCATGAAATACTGATTAGAATAAGCATTTTACAAACCTGCTGGAAGAAATATAAAAAACAAGACGGCATATATTGAAGGTACAACATATGGTACAAGGCCAGCTGCAGGTAATGCATTGTGTAGATACTGTGGGCTGAAATTCCATATCTAAAACACATGGTTTTAGAATCTGCTTTACAGAATCATTTAACAGCTAAGGTGATTACAGCAACCTTAAAATGGAATGGTGGCAGACAGCCACCAACCAATGGAAGACTAACAGGAACAGAGAAAACACAGTGACATTTTTTTTTTTAAATTGATACAGAAGAAGAGAAAGAGTTTCTGAGTTACTTTCAAGCAGTACAAACAACCTATTGTCAAGAGAGAAGTAAGGCAACATTATGATTTTCTGTTTTCTTTTTTTAATTAGAGGAAGAACAAAGTCAGTTTGTTTAGCTGTAG